>RPFO01000288.1:1115983-1135983 GCA_009746045.1 Mesostigma viride
GCGTCAACCCGCTGGCATTGGTACACGTCCTTGGCGACCCCGAGTATGGCGTTCACGAGGGCTTCCGCGACTTCGCGCGTGACCCCCTTGGCCTGCACCATGGACGCGACGTGCACTAGGGAGCAGACGGCGACCACGTCCACGTCGGCGGCGTGCATGGCGGTGGCGAGGGCGAGTCGCAAGAGAGCGGAGTCGACGGGGTCGTCGCTTTGAGCTCTGCGTACGAAGTGCGACGCGAGCGTTTGCAAGACCCCGACTTGATCGACTTCCGCTACAAACTCGGACAACCGCGAGTCATGAAACAGGGCGACGGCGGAGTCAAAGTCCCCCGCGCGCTTCGAGAAGTCCGGCGCCGGCGCCTCGCCGTCTCGACGATCGTGGATTTCGGCGTCGACGGCGGCGTACAGGTCCCTCCACTGCGAGGGGGATATCGACATCCCGTCGAAACCGGACAGGTATTGCAAGGACGTTGAGCGGGCGACGGCGAACACCGGACACCCGTACTGTTCTCGCGCCTCTTTCGGGAACAGCAGAGCCCCGAGACACGCCCTGTGTAATTCGGCGACGTACGACTGCGGCACGTTTAACGGACAGGACTTGAGCGCGTACTTGCCCAATTCCTCGACCATGGGCTGCAAGTAATCCGGGTCGACGACGGACCCTTCCATCATCATTTTGAACCGGGACAGGTTGGCGTGGAGGTTTCGGTCGATGCGCAACATGTTGGAGACAGAACGCTCGCCATGGGCTCTCGTTCGCCTTTTATAGCATCGGTATAGGAATGGAAACACCGACACGACCGACACCGACGGTCACGAACGATTTGAAACCGCCCCGGATCGAGTCGTTCCAATCCGCGCCGCCCGCCACGCCTCCGCCGACGTCCGTACTGTACTTGTCGTTCGGCGGAGGGTACCGCGTCGCGAACCTCTTGTTCTTCCCTGTCATCTTCGCCGTCTTGGCTTTTTCGTGGATAGGGCCCTCGTGCGACGCGTGAACAAGGAGAACCACCGGACGTTCCAATTCCTTCGCGCTCTGCCACACGTTTTGTACGGAATCGTGACGTGCGTGATCTTCGTCCCCGACTGGATCCGCGCGGGGTGGTTGCGCGCGTCGGCGTCCATCGCGATCGTTCTATACGTCAAGCTGGCGGTCTCCGCCTTCTACACGTCGGTGACGTCTCACGTGCTCCAGCGACTCCAGACGCGCTCCGTCGTGCGCGACGCGCAGACCGACGCGAAATAATTCTCTCCCCATCCGTCAATGACGTCCCTTCTCCGCTGTTTCCGGCCACGCCAAGTGCACGCGAACAAGAACGAGGGGACCGTGATCGCGGGGTCGCTCCTCCCGCCGGATCTCGTCGCCGACGCGTCGAAATCCTCGAAAAAAGGCTCGCGGCTTAAACCACACGATGCCAACGCACACCCGCTTCCATCCGGACACCCTGGCCGCCCACTCCCGCTTCCTGGACCCTCTTCCTACATGGACGCCTCCCGGCACGGTCACATTACAAGCCCCTCGCTTATCAGTTCCCAATCGAACCGAGATGAGTGAGCGAAAAAAAACGGATAAGATCCATTCATTGACAGGGGTTAATATGTAAATCTGTTGTATACATGTCTCCCGAAGTGCGCGACTTGGAACTAGAAGAACTGCACAGCGCCCAGTCGTCGTACATGAAGGAGGTCGGGGGGAGGAGAGAGGCGGTCGTGGGCAGTGCGGGGGGGATAAAAGGCTCGTTCTTGCTGGACGAGAAGCACCGCAAGGTCATCGTGGTGAAGGAGTGGACCAAATGGGAACAAGGGGTGTCTGAACTTGCTCATTACAAAACGGAGTACCCAGGATACACTCTCGAGCTGCACCTGTTTCGGGGAAGCGGCTCTACAAACATGCCCCCCTCCTATCTGCAATTCGTCCGGTTCGTGTGCAAGAGTCACCGATTCCGAGTGACCATCCACAAGGGCGCGGTTTTCCCGCTTTCCACCCCGTGGTGGAAAACCTCCCACCTTTGTTGTTTTAAGCCGTCATTTGGATAAACCCGCCACTCACGCGCTGGTCTTGTGAGACGTCGGCAAGACACCGCCCCTTTCCAAGGCGTGGCGGAGACAGAGGGAGTCGATCACGTCCCGGATCGCGAACATCCCGGGCGTCTCCCCCGCCCTCACGTTCCAGGCGGCTCGTCTACACGCGCCGCCCAGGTTACGCCGGATCCAGTCCTCGTCGTCCCACTCCACGCGCACGGAAGGGACGTGGTCCCACCCCTCGTCGCCGAAGACGTGATCCACGAGCGTGACGAAGACGAACTCGTCCAAACAGACGCAATTGTCAGCGTCGGACTCGGACTCGTGCTCGACCAACGTCGTCTCCAGGCGAGGACGTATCGCGCGATAATGGTCGGCGGCCAGAAGACAGAATTGGGTGGAGAGCGAGGAGGCGGACCTCGACAAAAGCTCGTTCGCGTAAACGGTCGTGGGCAAGGCGAAACTTGACTCGAACACGGATTTCCCGTAGAGATTCTCGCACGCGGACAAGAAGTCGGGCGGGGACAGACAAGGAACCGTGGTCTCGCCGACGAGAGCGAAGTGCGTCACATCCAGGTGCGCGGCTGCCGCGTCGAACAACGTCAACTCGGCGCGCAAGAGCCACGAATGGTCTCGACGCGATGACACGGACGGCACCTCGACGGCGTCGCACTCCCATATCCATTTACGCAAGGAATCGACGTCCTCCCTCTCGAATTCCGAGGCGTGCACGAAGAACCGCAACCGGCCGCGCGCGGGACCGGCCGCGGCGAGCCAGTCCTTCCACACCCCCGACGTGTAGAAGGAGTCGGTGAGCAGGAAACACACGGCCACCGTCATTCTCCGTCGCGACGCCTTCTCCTTTTACGACAGACATTTGAGGCTCGACGACCAGGCGAACGTGTCGTCCGTCGTCCAATCACTACGAATCCCGATAGTGTACGCCCTTGGAAGCGGCGCGCGAGGGCCGAGCCGAGCAAGGCGCGGGAGTCGTTCCGGGCGGCAAGACGCCGGCCCACTCGAGCGCCGAGCGGAGGGCAGGGGTGTCGCGCACCTTCCGAATCGCGAACAGACCGGGGGTCTTGCCCATCTCCGCGTCCTCGGCAGCACCTTTGCACATACCGGGCAGGTTGCGCTCGACCCACTCGTCCTCGAGCCACAATGCGTGGATGGGAACTTCGTCCTGTTCCATGTACACGAAGGGGGCGTGCTCCCAGCCTTGGTCGCCGAACAGGTTGTCCACGAGCGTGATGAAGAGGAACTCGCACAAGCAAATCGGATCGTCCGTGAACTTCGCCCCGTACGCGTTCAATATCGTCTCCACGGAGGGTCGTATCGCGCGGTATTGTTCGGCGCCAGCAGACAGAACTGTCCGGAATACGACAAAGTCGAACATCCAAGTCTTAACAACAGGTTCTTGGTGCGCGTGCCCGTCGGGATAGGGTAGCACGACTCGAACACGGATTTGCCGCGGAGACGCTCGCACGCGGTCAAAAAGTCGGACGGGGACAGACACGGCGCCGTGTTTTCGCTGACGAGTCCGACGTGCGTCACGTCGGGATGCGCGGCCGCGGCGTCAAACAACACGCACTCCGCGCGCAAGATCGACGGATGGCCCCATCGCGTTGTGATGACCGGCACCTCGACGGCCTTGCACTCCCGGACCCACTCGCGCAACCTATCCGCGTCCTCTCCCTGGAACCGGGACGCGTGAACGAAGACCCGCACCCGCCCGAGCGGGACCCCGGCCAGCCAATCTTTCCACACCCCTGCGGTGAAGAATGTCCTGTTGAGAAGGAAACAAATGGCCACCGCCATTCAGGGCCGCACCCCGTAGCGGACACAAAACTCGCAGGCCGACGAACGAACATCGCCCGCACCGGTCATCACGACCGGTCGCCGATCGCGAGCGCCTGGCCGTCTCGGTAGACGTGCGTCTTCGTGCGGACCTCCGACGCGTCCGGACGAGTTTGAGATTGGCCTCGTTCAGGATGTAGCATCGGTATCGAACGGTGAACGATTTTGGAGGATTTTTGGGGTTGAGATAGAATCGTATGTTTTTGTATGTGTAGGTACTGGCACACGTCACCGTGGTAACGTCCTGAGGATCGAACTCTTGGTCCCCGATGACGACGCGGACCTTCACGTCGCAGTCGACTCCCCGCAAAACGTCGCACGTCGGCAGACGCGTCGCGGAGAAGACGTACTCGCCCGTTTTGTCGTCGACCTCGAACGCGGCGAGTTGTTGACGACATACGAGTGCTCGGGCTCGTAGACGACTGCCTGGGTCCACCCCTCGCCCACCTCCGTGCGCGGCGGAGTCGTCAGGACCTGCAACGCGTCCGTGTAGGTGCCCGGGCCGAGCTCGTACACGGGGAGGCTGTCCAGGAACTGGTCGATATCCATACTTACGTCGGAGTAACGACGCGAGTTTATTCGACCGCCAATAGACGCGCTACTTCTGCTTCTTCTTCTTCTTGGCCGGTGGCTCTTCGAACGTCTTCGCGACTGTCAGGTCGATCACCTCCCGTTGCGCCTTGGTCACGCGCCCGACTCGGACGGACTCGCACGACGCCAGCACGTCCGTCAGCCGTCCCTCCATGTCCACAAAGTCCCCGTTATCGTGCCCCGTCGCCTTGAGACCGTACTGATTGTAATACCGCACGAGATCCTCGTTGTCCCGTACCAGACACGCCACTCTCCTCAGTTTCGCCATATCGTTCTTCGCGAACGCGTCTTTCAAGCTCGCGTACGTGTTCTCGTACTTCCGCAGCAGATAGTAAATCTTGGCTTTCGACCACCCGTTGTATACACTCTCGTCCGGGCATTGCGCACCGGCCGCTTCTAGTTCCACTATGGCCGTTCGGCGGTCCTTCATCATCGGCGCGAGCAAAGACATGCCATAACACAACAACTTGCGACCGACGCCTCGGAACGTCGCAATCTCCTCCTTCGAAGCGTCCCCCGGAAATTCCTTCGCAAGCACGCTGAACCAACTGATGTGGATCCTGTTGCGTTCGGGATACGCTTCTAACATAACCTCTACCAAATTGCGAGTCGGGTGAGCCCTCACCAACCGCGAGTCGTACGTCGGAGGGACGAGCACGTCAACCCGCAAGGCTTTATACCCGCCTCTATCGGCGAACGAACGCGTCACACGCAGACTCCTCCCCTTGAGCGTGGGGAGATCTAGGCCCGTCACTTCTGTTTCCTCCATAATTGAGCACTTTATTGTTACCATGCGATTTAAAGTTCTATTTTCAAACAAATCCTTTATTCATAATAATAAAGTTACGTTTACAACATCACAAGCTCGTCTCCCATAGAGACCTTCCACTCTTGGGGGCACCGGAGAGGCGGCACACCTCCGCCACTGTGGTAAAGGGCGTGGGCGCTCTTGATGCACTTGTCCAGGTTGGCCCGCGACCTCCGCAAAACATCGCATTCGTGCGAGGTCACGGAGCAGACCGCCGAACAGAAGACCG
The DNA here is from genome assembly GCA_009746045.1 of Mesostigma viride. Lineage (NCBI taxonomy): Eukaryota > Viridiplantae > Streptophyta > Mesostigmatophyceae > Mesostigmatales > Mesostigmataceae > Mesostigma > Mesostigma viride. Next base: position 1,121,490 of record RPFO01000288.1, read on the forward strand.
CGTCCTTGCAGACGCACAGTCGCCGCTCCTCGCCCCTGGTCAACTTCTTTCCGCAATAGTGTCCCAGGCAGACGGGCGCCGAAAGCTCGCCGCTCGCGTTCACGCGCGTCCAAGTGCGAAAGGGGGGACCGCGGGCTCCGGATTCTTCTCCATCCACTTGTCCGACTTTGGTTTCGTCATGAGCTCGGACACCCACATCTTCCGGCGGGAGTCCGCCGGGTCCGCGAAACAGAACGCCACGACGAACTCGGTCTGGTCGTTGTACATCATCGCGCGCCAGTAGGTCTGAAGACACGCCTCCCTCAGCTCGCCCGCCGTCACCCAGTCGACGATCACCGACCTAGCCGCCTGCGTCAGGTGATGGACGCGAATCAACAGGGCGCCGCGGCCATAGCCGTCGTGCATCTCCTTGCACTCCTCGAGCACGCGGTCGAAGTGGGCGTGCAGATGCCTCCACACGTTGGAGACGGCGAGGCGATGGCGGGCGCCGGAACTCGAGACTTGCCTGGCGACGTCAGTGACCGCCTGCGACCGCGGCCGGAGGATGCCGGCGATCCAACCGTCCAGACGATTGCGGGCGATGACGACCTTGCGCTCGTTGGCGGGGACCTCGCCGCGAGACACTCGTATATCGTCCTCGATGAAGGAGCCGGCGTCGAACAGGGACTCGCCGATATCAACGACCTTCTTACACACCGGCAACTCGATGCCGTCCGACGCCCGATCCGGCGATGGCTGTTTTTTCGATTCGACACAACTCATTTTCAAAGGCTTTTTTTGGACCAAATGGATGTATTTTTTCAACGAAGGGATCTTCTTTAAAATGTGTTTCATGGAGCCGACTAGCTGGCTGAGAGACTGATAGTATTTGAGACGAGACCTCCCCTCTCTCCGCCGCACCGGCCATTTATTCCCACCCCAACCGACATCTCGCGCTCTGATTGGCTACCTACACACTGCATTCCTATTGGTCCGCCAACTTTCGCCAACCAATCCGACCGTCGAACCCCAGACACCGGATCTGACGTTCAAGGTGACACCGACGCCACGAGAGGACACGAAAACGTCTCCTTCGAAAGACACTTTTGCAACCAACGCACCACGTTGTAAATGAAAGCGTCATTCTTAAGTTTCCCGTCAATTTCGGCGAGTACGTCGTCACTGCTCCTCGTGTTAAGAAAACGCTTTATCATGATCTCAATGTAACATTCTCTCAGAGGCTCTTTGATCAACATTCTCAAGGTCCAAGGATGCGTCTCTACCCACTCGCCTTGGACGTAGGTCCACCACCTCTTCCCGGTGAACTGATGCGTCCCGTCCATGAGAGCAATAGCAGCATCAGCGACGCCACCGTGTGTCCATCTATCACCATCCCAACGCTCGATAACTTTTTTCGCCTCGTCTTTGTTTAGATTGCATGCACGAGGCGAGCGGCCCGTCGAGACTCGCTGACCGCTAGCGGAGTCGTAAGGCGTCCAAAAATACCTCCCGGCCATTGCGACAATCACACAAATCCAGCCGAGTTGGTTCCTTTATTGCCTTCTCAAAACGACATCTCGCGCTCTGATTGGCTACCTACATACTCCTCTCTGATTGGCCAACGACACGTCACGGCGCGTCGGCCAGACGACCCGCCGACGGTTCGGCCGCAATGGCCGTGCGCGACTCGCGGGTGAGTCGCTGATTCAGCCGCATGACCTTGACGTTCTCCTGGATGCACTGCTCGTCGGCGCGCGCGTCGTGAAGTCCGGTCGCCTTGAACACGGGTTCCAGCAAGTCCCGCTTGCGCTTCGCGACACTGACCGGATTCTGGCCCGTCTTCCTGATCTCCTCCGCCTCCAACACCTGGATGAAGTTCATCCCGGCGCTCTGCACGTTCGTCAGCAGGTCGCGGGCCGAGACTCGCGCGTTGTACATCGCGCGGAGCTCGACGGAGGTCTTGCCCGTGACCGCCAGATTGTTCGTGTCGTGGACCACCGGGTACAGCAGCCCACTCCCCTTGTGGGTATCGGTGTACCCCTTGATCGCTTCGTTCAGGTCGCGCGTAGACAGACAGCTCTTGATGCGCTGGTGCTGCTGCAGCCTCTCGAGCGCGGTCTCGTTCCCGTCGGCGGCGTCCGCCCGCTGCAAAATGTCCTCCGCCAACGTCCGGTCGGCCCTCAGGTATCGCTCGAGGAGGACGGACACCTGCTCGCGGAACTTGGCCGCGATCTTGCCGGGGAGCAACATCAAGATGCGTGTCAACCCTGACGGTCGGTCACCGGGGTGTCTCGCTGCCCGGGACCGGGGAATTTCCAGTGGTGACAGAATGTCACAACTCGGATGATCCTTCTTCATACGCTCCAGTACTTCCTGGGCTCGAAACGCCGATGGCGTCGATCGCATCATACACGGAAATTCTGCCATCATCTGTCACGCGGATCTTGCCTCAAAACGGGGATCGTCCTCCGCCCCGTCCGCGGGCGTCAGGTACCTCGCGATGGCGTCATGATACACCCCACGAGAGAAAAACGCTCCTCTCGCGACCGATGATCGTTCTTAAACTGTTCCCGGCCGACATCCGACGTTCTGATTGGTCGCCGACATACTCCTCTCTGATTGGTCCGCCGAGATCGTGTCGGTTCACCGGGACCCTTGATTGTAATCCAATCTTTTCACTCTTATCTTGTGTATTATTAACCCGTCATCTATATGTAAACGCGATGGCGTCGAAGACGACGAAGAAGACCCTCACGCAGGAAGAACGCATGCAACTCCTCGGGCGGACGATCCGCGCCAGGTTGGACAGGAAATACGCGGACAAGAGACACAAGCGATTCTGCGAAGAGCAGCGAAAGAGGACGATGACACCCCTCTCCTCTCCCCATTTGGCCATTTCACGGGGACCATCACGATTCCGTACATGTCGCTCGAGGGGTGCGATTACGACTCGTTGGCGCGAGACAATATGCGGTGGTCGGGGACGAACTCCGACGGCTCTCTCAAGACCATCCAGCTGAAGGTGGAATGGAACACCCTTTACGACAATCGGGACGAACTCCGTTTCGTGCGGAAAAACGCCCACGACCCGCGCGAGATCATCGACGAGGAATGGTACTTCAAGTCGTACCAGTACCTCGGCAGTCTGTCGAAGGAGGACCTGTTGCTCTTGCGGTCCTACTCGCACGTGGGAGATGGGTACGTCAACGGCAACGACGCAAAGGTCACGCGGCACCACACCATACAGATGAGTGGGTTTAATCCGTACACCGCGGACGTGGATATGAACGGGACCCCTCTGTGGGTGCCTCTTTGCATGTTCATCAGGAGGTATAAAGGTTTGCCCACCTCGTACGCGAGTTTGTGGAAGCGAATGCCTGAAATGCAAGACTTTATGAAGCTGGTAGACATGTTCGAGTCGTACCAAACGGGAGACCCCGACACCGGACACGACCATGCGTGGGCGGTAATGTCTTATTTTAAAAAACTCCCCGACACCCTTTCCGAGAGTGAGAAGGAGGACTTTGGATTATCAGCCATCATAGCCGTGATCGCGGAGAGCACAGTGAACGATGAGGAACACTTGAAACTCAGGTTGTGCACGTGGCTGCTCACGTTCCTTTCCACAGAATTCATTGTGGAAAAGATCGTCCCCTTTTACCGCAAGAAGCTGTTCAAACTGGTGCAAAACGCCCCGCGCGTCACGAGGCCTTTCACGGTCTTCCGCGGCACTAGAGACGATTACTATCTGAAGGGCGCGAAGAATAGGGTGTACGTCAACCCGTACTGCGTCTCGACGTCTCTGTCTGTGGATCACATACGCAAATCCCCCTTGTTCACGTCGAACAAGTGCTGCGTTTCGGTGATCCGATTGGTGAGGGGCTGTCCGGCGCTGCTTTTCTGGCCAGTGAGTCTGTACGGCACGAGCGAATTCGAGATCCTGCTCCCGCCGGGCACCGCGTACTTGATCAAGTACTCGGCGATGCAGAAATGGGCGCCGACCGCGTACAACCCGCAGACCCTCACGAAGGAATCGGTGTGCAAAAACGTGCCAGACGGCGAGGGTGCGGGGAAAAAGACTTCCTACGTGTACGTCGCGGACGGGAAGACGCTGACCGACACGACATTGCGACCAACGACTAGCGGTTGAACACTCGTGGCGGGCGGCGCTGGCGCGTCCGACATACTTCTCTCTGATTGGTCCGCCGAGATCGTGTCGGTTCGCCGATCGCTTAAAAGGCCCTCGACAATTTCTCCGCAAACAGCAACCGATGGCGACCGCAGTGCACTTTCGCGTGGGGGCGCCGAGGCCGGCTCGACCGTTGGTCGCGGCCCACGAGGTCCCCGACAAGTGGGTGTGCGTCGGGCGCAAGTCTCGCGAGCCCAAGGTCACGAAGCTGTACAATGAGGAGATCCTGCTGTACAACCACCGCCAGCGGGACGAGACGCTCGCCGTGCGGAACGTGTGTCCCCACCGCGGGGCGCGTCTGTCCCACAATTGCAAGGTGGATGACGGGTGCATCCGTTGCGCGTACCACGGGATGTACTGGGGCAAGGAGAACAACGGGGACAACTACCTCGACACGAAGGAGGATGCGGACCTGGTCTGGGTGAACGCCGGCATGGGCGACGGAGAGTCGTCTCCGCCGACGATGCCGGAGTTCACCGAGGACGGGTACCGGACGTTTTCGTACCCGACGCGCATCCGCGGGCACCCGATGATCGTCATGGAGAACCTGTTGGACCACGTGCACCTCCAGCACGTCCACAAGGTGAAGATCGTGGACGTGAAGGGCGCCGACGTCACGACGGAGACGGGCGGTCTCTTCACGGGAAAGAGCGTGTACAGCTACCCGGTGGCGGCCGAGTCCGTGGGCCGCCTGCTGCTGGGCCTCATGCCGACGGAGGGCCGGGACGCGAAGGCGCCTCCGAAAGGGTCGATGTCGGTGACGGTCGAGAACGAGTTCTTCCTCCCGTATACCGCGAGCCTGCGATTCTGGATTTCCGGACACGAGAAGCCCGCATTCGTCTTGTGGTTCAGCGTGCAGCCCTACGAGTCCGACGAGTCCCTCGTCACGTGCCGTGTGTCCCGCAACATCCTGACGGACCCCGCGTGGGACTTCCTGTTCTGGCTGATCAACGTTCTGCCGCTGAAGGAGGACGACGACATCGTCGCGAACGTGGTGACGGAGGATTGGTGGCGCAATCGCCTGACGATGGGCGACGCGTTCGTGAAGTTGTACAGGGACCGGATGAAGAAGGTCTACGGGATCATGTGCCCGGAGCCCTTTGCCTGAGTTTTGGACGCGCCCTTCTTCGCCCCCCTCCGCCCGCGGGTGGTGGTGCGGTGTGTTGACTTGCATATACGGATCCGTATATTGTTAATAAAGTTTGTTGGGTTGGTCCGTCTCTGCGTGCGCGCGTGTGTGTTGGATCGCGGCCCCGCGGCTTGTGTCCCCCTCCCCGTCCCGTCCCCGGCCCCGCGCCGGAGCGGTTCGGGCTGTCCCCCACGGCACTGGCCGTCTCCCACGGCAAACGAAAAGTTTGAAAAGTTCGGGCGAACAGGATAGCCCGAACTTTTCAGGATAGCCCGAACTTTTCAGAGCCTCCCACGCGAAAACGAAAAGTTTCAAAAAGTTTTGGCTCTGATTCCCACGGCAAATGAAAAGTTTGAAAAGTTCGGGCTATGGTTCGGGCGAACGCAGAATCGCCCGAACCGCCAACTTAGTTCCCCCCGGCGGGGGTGTGCACGGGTAGGGGTGTGTATATCCTTTGTGTTGGTTTGCTAACACATAAAATATAGGTAGGGTTGCTAACACATATTATTATGGGTATGGTTGCTAACACATAAAATATAGGTAGGGTTGCTAACACATATTATTATGGGTATGGTTGCTAACACATAAAATATAGGTAGGGTTGCTAACACATATTATTATGGGTATGGCTGTATACAGGGTAGTGTGTAGTTGTAAATAATATGTGTTAGGAAGTGTGTTCAAATAATATGTGTTAGGAAGCATGTGCAATATTTTATGTGTTAGGAAAGGAAGGTAGAGTATATACGAAAGAGCGGTGCACCCCGTCCGGTGGGGACTAAGTTGGCGGTTCGTGCTATTTTTCGTTCGCCCGAACCTTCGCCCGAACTTTTCAAACTTTTCATTTGCCGTGGGACTCAGGGCCAAAACTTTTCAAAACTTTTGGTTTTCCCGTGTGAGGTTTTGAAAAGTTCGGGCTATCGCGAAAAGTTCGGGCGAACAGGATAGCCCGAACTTTTCAAACTTTTCATTTTCCGTGGGATTCGTCGAGTGTCGTGGGGGATAGCCCGAACCGTTCGCCCGAACCGTTCGCCCGAACCGTTCGCCCGCCCCGCCCGGCGGTGTGCGGCCGCTTTCCGGCGTCCGCGCGCCGACTCGGCACTTACTCGACCCGGATTCGGCCCGCGGGCGTGGAGGGTCCGCGGGCGCCTGTCACGTGCCGTAACCGTCGGCTGCTGGCCCGCGGCTGTCGGAACCGGCGCCTGTCGGCCCGCGCAGTCCCGTGCCCCGGTGACTGCTGGCGCCTGTCACAGACGGCACTTACTGCTGGCGGCGGTCACCTGCCGGATCTTGCAGCTACTAGCCCGCGCCTGTCAGTTGCGGCACCCCTCATCCCGCGCCTGTCGTCCCGCGCAGTCCCACGCAGAGCTGACTACTGGCGTCTGTCACCTATGCGAGTTGATGCTGGCGCCCGTCACCCATGCGAGTTGATGCTGGCGTCTGTCACCCACGCGAGTCGTTGTTGGCGCCCGTCACCCATGCGAGTTGCTGCTGGCGTCTGTCACCCATGCGAGTTGCCGCTGGCGCCCGTCACCCATGCGAGTTGCCGCTGGCGCCCGTCACCCATGCGAGTTGCTGCTGGCGTCTGTCACCCACGCGAGTTGCCGCTGGCGCCCGTCACCTATGCGAGTTGCTGCTGGCGCCCGTCACCCATGCGAGTTGCTGCTGGCGTCTGTCACCCATGCGAGTTGTCGCTGGCGCCCGTCACCTATGCGAGTTGCTGCTGGCGCCCGTCACCCATGCGAGTTGCTTCTGGCGTCTGTCACCCACGCGAGTTGATGCTGGCGCCCGTCACCCATGTGAGTTGCTGCTGGCGTCTGTCACCCATGCGAGTTGCCGCTGGCGCCCGTCACCCACGCGAGTTGATGCTGGCGCCCGTCACCCACGCGAGTCGCTGTTGGCGCCCGTCACCCATGCGAGTTGCTGCTGGCGTCTGTCACCTATGCGAGTTGCTGCTGGCGCCCGTCACCCATGCGAGTTGCTGCTGGCGCCCGTCACCCACGCGAGCTGCTGCTGGCGTCTGACACCTGCCAGAACCAGCGCCTGTCGGCCCGCCGCCTGTCCGATCCGGCCCTGCCAAGGCCCGCGCGAAGCGCGCGACACCCACGACAGTCCAATGGGAGTCCGACGCGTGTCACGCGGGCACGACACGGCTGCATATTCCCACGAATATTCCAAGCGGACCAATGGGACGCTGCCACATGGCGGCGGCGCGGCGCTCACACGGAATATCCGTGAGAATATTCCCGACGCGGCGCCCTTCTAGAAGGCGCGGCGCTCCACGGATATTCCGTGGGAATATTCCGTCCCACCAATCCGGACCTGCCGCGTGGCACGGGACTATTGGGCGGGGCGGGTGGGGTGCGGGCACATAAGCGGAGGCGGGCGAGTTTGGCAGCCAAACCACGCCAATCCGCACGAGCACGCACAGACTGTCAGCCGCTATGGATTCCACCCCTCTGATTGCCAATGAGCTCCCTCAGGATCACTCCGACCTGTTTGCGGAGTTGTGCGGGGGCTGGTACCGCTTGGTGGTGCGCAAGGCCATGGAAAACTCCAGCAATTTGTACAGCTGCGTGAATGAGTGGGAAAAGAAGTTGAAAACCCCCTTTTGCGTGCTGGTTCGTTTCGACTCCTTTACGGCTCTGGATCGCCAGTTGGAGTTTGAATTCATTGACGTACGCACTGCGATCAGCAGGAAGTACTGCGTTCGCAGTCAGATCCTGTCCCACATTCGCCCTGAGAGCGAGTTCATGCTTCTGTGCGTCCTCCTTCGCGAGAAGAAGGAGGACGACGGGTTCATCGACCTGGTTACCAGGATTGGCCTGTCCTTCCGCGTGCCCAAGGACGCGGACAAGATCGTTGCGAGGACGGCGTTTCCCTATACCCGCCCCTGCGAGAAGGTGGTGATCACAGTGCGCACGCCCATTTTGGACAGCCCCATTGGTCCTTTCCCCGAGTCGGTTCGCGGTTTCTGCGCTGCGCCGGGGTGTGAGAAGAAGGGCAAGAGAGAGGTGAAGCGCAGGTGCGCCAGCTGCCAGGATGCGCGGTACTGCTCCCGCGAGTGCCAGGTTGCGCACTGGAAGATCCACAAGGCGGACTGCACTCTGCTCACCCACGTGTGGACTTGCACCTCTGGTGTGAAGTTCCCCCTGCGCGGGGACACTCTGCGTGTGAAAGACGATTGCACTGGGTTTGAGGGCCGCCAGACGCCCTGCCTGCGCATGTACAACCGCTAAACAGCCAGGCCTGCGTGCCTGCAAAGGGGTCTAGTAATGGCCTATTCCTTATGATTCTTATTGTAATGAAATGACATTTTCCTTATGTGCATGGGACTTGAACTATTCCAATGAGTCATATAGCAACAATACCCATAGAGTAACACTGTCGCCTGTCACTCATGACACTACCTGCTGTCGCATGTCACCCATGCCGCTTGATGCTGCTGCCCGTCACCGACGAGATTGTATGCTAGCGCCTGTCACCGACTCCATATGCGCCACGTGGCAGACTGGCATGGCATGGCAAGTAGGTCCGTACGGCAAATGGGGTCACCTTAGGGTTTTGTAGCTGATAGAGAACAAGTTCATGTAGACTCGCTAGTCCACGAGGCAAAGGCCGTGCACGAGGTGTTTGAGCAGAAGTTGAATGAGAAGTTTGGGCTGATGCAAGCTGCCATCCCAACATTCCAGCAGATTGCCTGCGCCCTCGACCCAAGGTTCAAGTGGCGAAAGGACTTGGTGAATGACATAACGTGGCAGATGCTCGAGTTGTCGGAAATGATGTACAAGAGCCAGGTAGCCGCACCCGTGGGTGGTGGCAGTGTGCCTCCTTGTGAGACTAGCCCGGAAGCGCCCAAGGACAGCTTTTCTTCCCTTTTTGCATCTTTGGGTGCCATGGATGAGGAGGTGGCTGTGCCGCCCGTGGACTCTGAGACAAGCAGGTACAGGGCCATTCGCCCCATTCCGGAAACGGAGGACCCGCTTTCATGGTGGCAGAAGCATGCTTCCATGTTTCCTGTCTTGGTAATTTTGGCGTGCACCCACTTTAGCATCATGGGCACATCTTGTGCTTCAGAGAGGGTTTTTTCGCAAGCCGGCCTCGCCATCACGCCTCTGCGCAACAGGCTGGCGCCGGACCTTGTTCAGAAGATGCTTTTTGTGAAGATGAACAGGGACTTGTGGCCGGAGTTTTCAACTGCTACAGCATCGGAGGGTCAATTTGATCTAGACCCATTGGAGGATGATGTGGATGCTATCTTGGTGAATATGATGGAAGAGGGGTTCTAAACCATCTTATAAGTTCCTTGGTTACCTATGCCACGTCCCTCACTAGGTAGACCGTAGAGTATGAAGTATTACTAGTGGTGCGACCCTTAATTAATTAATTAATCAATCAATTAATTAATTTTACTCGTGGCTCCGTTGGGAGGGCACCCCTTTTTTGGTCTCTTTTCAGTTTTGATTTACTCAAGTTCATGTCTAACTCAAGTACCTTTTAATTAATTAATTAATTAATTAGACTCGTGCTCCCGCAAGTACCTTTTAGCTTAGACTTGCTAGTAAATTGTATATGAAGTGTAATCTTGATCAAGTAAGACATTTTCAAAATTAAATCTCATAATTGAGCAAGTAAGACAACGATTGATCATGAATGATGGTCATTGATCAATGAATGTACTAAGTATTAAACATTAAATGTATCTCATTGATAATTGTCTCCTTGATAATTGATACAATATAATTAATATAAGTCTCATTAATATCAAAGACTGAGACAACCAATTAAAAGAGAAATATAATTGATATAAAATTTAAATTAAAATTTTAATTTATTTTAATTTAATTTAATTTGAATAAGTCTCATTAATATAATTGATACAAGTTGTCTACCTAATACGTTGTAGTGAAATTAGTAGCTACTGTCGTCATTATTCGATCGGCGTCCGAATAGTTCGGAGAACTATTCGGTGTTCGATTCGGGAAGGGCCCTTCAGCTCTGAACATATTCGGTATCGGTATCCGGAGGCTCCAAATATATTCGGCATCGGGTTCGGGGCACCCCCCTGGTCCGAGTATCCGATTCGGCAAGCCAAAACGCTATTCGGTACAACCCTAACGGGCGTTAACCACCTGACTGTCAGAAATATTCCTTGCCAAGCGGCAGTAAGACGTCACTGCAGAAGACTGCAGATAGGTGGCCTGCGAACTCACTCTCCACGTCATGGCAGGAAAGATGGCATTGCCATTTTACCTGACGAAACAGGGACGGAATGGACGGCCAGGCACACTTGGAACATACAGGGCTGTCAGTGTTAGCCCTGTATGACTGCTAACACAAGTCCGTATCGTTTCGAACTCTACCTGGGTCTGGAAAATTTTGTGATGGCTGCGGATGGCTGCCTACAGTAGTACCTGGCGGCTGGTGGGTGGTGGCTCTGGGCTGCCACGCCGTGGAAGGCAAACAAATTCTCCGGGTAAATCAGGGGAAAATCCTGGGTAAATCCTGGGTAAATGGGTATATTTATGAGTTTATTTACCGATAAATGGGTATATTTATGTTCATTGAGAATGATAAAAATCTAAATTACGGAGGTGACAATCATCTTCTTTCAGGGTTGCTCAAGGGTTGCTGTCGCTTGTTTCCGGCCCGTGAAACTTGACACGTCTTGCTGACTGCTGACGCCTGACAGTGCTGAGTGCTGAGCAATCGAGAAATGTGACATGCCACGCCGGGCCAAGGCAGTCGAGGTCTTTTACACGTGGCGGCCTGCCAGATCGCTCTTCTTTGTATTTCTGAACTACGGTGTACCTCCCGGTTTCCGGGCTCGATAATTATTTTCCCGCAAAACGTTACCCGAGGTGACGTCCACATGCACAACAGCCCCTCGTTTACGTAGCGCCTTGCCGTGCGTGGCAATAACCTTTTTGTCGTGTAGTCAAGCAGCCACGGTTTCCCTGGAATACATGAAAATTCAGCAAAGAAGAAAACGGCAATTTTTGTTAGCGGTAATTGAGCCCACTGCCTTCAGTTGCCTGGCAGGCATCTCCAACTCATGCGTTTCGTAATTATTCTTCTTGGTTCATGATGGAAAACGACAGGGAAAGCTTGTTGAATCCGGAAGATGCGATAAGAGAGCGGCATGCGTATTCTCTTAGAGGCTCAGTTCTGGCTTGGAGCGCTGCCATAGGAGCTGTTTTCCTGCTGGGGCTCTCGTTATCGTTTTTTGGCCGGGCTCCTCATTGTTCCTGCGATCCTGCTGCGCTGTTCGAGGAGCACTTGCATGTAACCGATGCGAAGGGTGTCTCCCATTGGTTCCCGTACCACTGCAACTCGAAGGGAGCTTTGGACATTGGAGGAGAATCATTTCAGGAGGCTGTCATCGTCCTGCATGGCGCAACTCGGAACGCCGCCGAGTACTTTTGCGCGATGGACGATGCTCGGTGCCACGCGTTCGCGTTTCATGCGCTGATAATCGCTCCGCACTTCCTCCACCCAAACGACGAGACGGCGCTGGGCAAGCTGATGTGGGATCCGAAGGACATGGATGGCGCTTGGCGGTACGGCGACGACGCCATCAACGCGGCGAACGTGTCGTCCTTTGACGTGCTGGACCAGATGGTACGGCAGCTGCATGACGCGCGCTTATTCCCGAAGCTGCGGCGCATCACGGTGGCGGGCCACAGCTCGGGTGGCCAGCTGTCGCAACGATTTGCGCTTGTTTCCCACCACGGGGCTGGCCCGCACAGCGAGGAGGGTGTCGCGCCAGCCAGGGCGTCCAGGGACGTCAACCTGCGCTTTGTCGTGGCCAATCCGTCCAGCTACGCGTACCTCAGCCCCGCGCGCTACAACGCCACAACGCGCCAGGTGGCACTGCCGTCGCCAGAGGCCCGCGCCAGCTGTCCCGGCTTCAACCAGTGGCGGTTTGGTCTGGAGGTGACGCCATCGTCGCCCCGGTACGTGCGCCAGATCAGCTTGCAGGGGGTGGTCCCCCGCTACCTGGGCAGGGACGTGGTCTACCTCCTGGGGGAACAGGACGATTGCGAGACCCCTGGGGACAACACAACAGCTGGTGCGCACCCTGAGAAGCGCGTCCGCACGATGGCGCCAGCGCCCGCGCCCTCCCCCAAGCGACTGAAAGGGACCGGCCCGCCCTGCAACTCGCGGGGGCTGGAGACCACCTGCGCGGACGAGCTGCAGGGACCCAACCGGCTGAATCGCGGTTACAACTTTGTGGCGGCGCTGACGGCGTTGCGGCGGTGGCTGTCCCCGCAGGAGGGGGGCAGTAAAGCCAGCAGCCGCCACCGCTTGGTGGTGGTGAAGGGCGTGGGCCACGACTTTGCGCGCATGTTTGCCAGCGAGGAGGGCAGAGAGGCGCTGTTTAAGTAAGGGGTCTGAGTGAGGGGTTCTGCGGAATAGCTCCCGCATGCCGCCATGTGGTCGCACCAAGCAGCCGTGTTTGGCTGCATCAAGTATATGCACAGGATAGGGCACGTGTCTGCACCATGTGTGCTGAGACAATCAATGCCATGTACCACTCGTGTAGTATGATGCCATGTACTGCTTGTGTAGTATGATGTCATGCCTGCTGCCATCGAGGGCGGTTGGCCATTGCAGGGGCCCCTGCTTGCCGCTGCCACGGGATTGACAGTACTTAAACGGGGCTGGTATATAGCGCATCAACAGCGCTGCCAGGGTGCCCATGAATTATGTAGGGACAGTGGTACCATATGTCCTCTCTGTAGGCTCGTGAAAGTTGAGCTGTGCAGCCTCCGCACTTCATGCATGTGCAAATAGTAAGAAGTGCTTTCGTGGATGCGCAAGGGCAGATCATGCAGAACTATGCCAGTTGTTAATACTTACATCATAAACTACTATATTATCCTGCTGTACAGACCCCCTAAACGGGCCCCGGGACTTCTATGTCGGAGTTCTGGTGTAGCGGGCTGTCTCTCCTGTGGTTGAGTTATGTCGACTCTTGTAGACTGTGTTTTTGTCTGGGCTTTACTTGCTGCCGTTTTTTCACTGACTACCACACGAGTTCACCGAGTTCAAAGTTCAGAGTTCAAATCTATTCCGACTCGCACGCGACCGAAGATAGCTACTTCTAGTCTGCATTGACGTACGGAAAAAAGGATCACTTATATATATACTCGACTTCTCCGTCAAATCTCATCGACTGGGTTTCAAAACAACCCACGAAAGCCGTAGATGCAGATCCAACGGTGCAAACAACGTCACGACCGGTCGACGCGGCGCCAAGTCGGTGAAAAAATGGCTCCGAGTTTGGAGTTGGAGTTGAAGTTGGAAAGGCATGTGGAGATCTTTTTCAGCTTGATATGGCGGAATACGATTCATCCCAACAATCACAAGCGTCCGCGGCCTTGCACCAACTTGCTGATGAAGCCATGGCTTCGTTGGCAACTCCCTCGCACGCTATGCCGGATGCCACTGTCAGCATCCAGCAGCTCCACTCCGCTGACCAGCGACCCTGCCATGGATACCGGCGAGGAGGCCTTTTCTGTCGACGAAGCTGCCGAGTTTTTGCCTGGCAAATGGCCAGGCCTTACCACCATCATGCATCTGTCCCAAGCTGCCGCCCTTAGCATCCTGCAAATGGCTGCCGAGAAAAAGTGCGAGATCCGGGACTGCATGCAACCAATAGACTACCCACCTATCGAATTTCCTCCACTGCAACCCAAACGACACCCGGACCTGACTGCCTTGCAGTCTGGTGGACGTGCTCCCATCTTTCCGACAGCGCCCCTGAGCACTTAGTGTCATGGCCTCTCTGGACCTGGGAGACGACCCCACGGTTGCCGCCGCCATCGACATCACCGCCAGGCAAGTCGCCAATACCTGCTTCGATCACATCCCCTCCCTCCTCGCCGCTGCCCTCAACCCTGTCCACCACCACCTCGCCACGGCACCACGCCCATCCACACACGCCTACACGTACCTCCATCCACTCCGCCATCACCCACATTGAATTAGCTGGCCTGCAGCAACAGCAGCACCTCCTACATCAGCTCCAGCAACAACTTGCCGACTCCATAACCCCTGCCAAGACCACCTCATGCTGCCACAAGCTTTAGAACCCTACGGAGCTCATCAACGAAATCAAAACAGCAGTCAAGGCCAGCCTATTGGATGCTATGCGCGAACCCATATCCGCTCATGCTTACGTACTGTGGTAC
>RPFO01000288.1:1140983-1279614 GCA_009746045.1 Mesostigma viride
GCTAACGCTCGTATTATCTTGTGCTACATGGTGCATTAGGGTCAGGGTACTCGCCGCTAGATTTTAGAAAAAAATTGAAAAAATATATTTCTGGCACAGGTCACCCGCCTCCCCCTTGCTGGGGAGGTTTTTCTATAAAGGGGGAGGGGGATGGCGGTGAGCCTACCCATTTTCTTGACTCGAAACTCGTGACGCAGTATATGCCTAGGTAACAACGGTGTCGGTAAAACAACCTACCAATGGCCGATGCGGAGGTCTTTCAGGATGCAGTGGCCGACACGGCGGTCCCAGCGGCGGTGGCGGCGGTGAGGCCACCGGAAGCGGAGTGGCTGAACCGAATGCGTGTGGTCCCCATGGATGGCTCGCTAAAAGACATCGCTCTCAGGGCGAGGGCCTTGTTGGGGGGCGGCCCTCGCTGGGTGGAGCGCATCTTGGCGCTACCAACTGGTCGTCGGCTCGACAACCTCGAGAAATACTTGAGGCGATGTGGATTTTATGTCGAGCCCCTGCCCACCGAGACCATGCAGTCTGCCATCGCTTCCATGCTTCGGGATGCCTTGATGGACCCCGGCGAGGAGGAAAATTACGAGGAAGAGGAGCCCCGGCACGAAGACCGGGAGGAGTCTGGGAACAATCGACGCGTGAGCTCCGGGGTGGGCCCACGCGTCGACCAGTTTTTGGCGGGTGGGGAAGCGCGAAGATCTGGCGATAGGGCGGGCCGCCAGCCTCCCCAGGCGGCGCGTTCAAACCAGCACGGCCGGCAGCAGGCAGGGGAAGATGGCGACGCTCTGGCTTTAGCGATGGGCCGCTTGGTCATGAGCGGCCTGCTCACCAACGACCAAGCCATAGCTGCACAAGGGGGTCGACAGACTCGCACCCCGGGCGTGGAGCTGCCCTCCCACGCCACCTCGGTGAATGTGGAGTGCGGAGCGCGGCAGCCCCTGCTGCTGAGCGCTCTGCGGTCTGCGGAGTCGGTGGCGGCGGGGAGCATCAGGGTCTGGCTGCTGGCCACCAAGCCGACCTGGACAGGTCAGGGGGCCGAGGTGCGCAAGCTCCTGGCCCACCAGATCGCTTTCATGCTGGACACTCTGAACACGGAGTTAGGCTGGCTGCCGCGGGACATGGGGGACGATGCGGTCAAGCACATGGCAGCCCCCGAGCACCTGATGAAAATTCTGACGGCGATCACGCTGGCCGACACCATGCAAGGGTTCAAGGGGGCAGCATTAGCGATGCTCCCCTTGCAGGAGGATGCGAATCTGCTGTGGCATCCGGCTGTACAGAGCGCCATGAAGGCAGCCGAGCTCTCCAACCGCCTCGAGAAGGGCAAGGGGCCAAAGAAGGAGTTAGTGAGATTCTGCCGAATCTGTCACCGAATCTCCTAGGGGTAGGATATCTGGGGAGGCGCACTCTAGTGGGCACGCTAGGGCTTTCCCAGAATCTGCTGAATCAGCACGGTGCATCTGGCCCCACCCCCTCTGCTGGGGACCGTTTGAATCGTTATTCTGAACATTCTGGTGTGGGACGTGGCACGACTGGGCGCACTCTGACAGGCACGTCAGGGCTTGGTCGGGATTGGTTGGTGGAATCTGGAACCCCCCCCGCAGCCGGTGGCTCCACTTGGCGTGCCTGTGAGGCCTGTTTGGCCTCTGGGCGCTAGAGGCGTATCTGGACCAAATCTCAATAGACAACATGCCTTGCTTCCGCTGCCTCTGCCAGTTGACTGGGCAAAGCACCGGTGGTGCGCTCTGGGGTCCGCCCGGCGTCGTCAACGGGCGGCCACGACCCTTCGAGGTCGGGACGCCGCCTGTGCCGCGGTGCGGGCCCTAAACTGGTGTGGTGGCGGCGGCCGACACCCGCTCAACCTGCCGGCCCGGGCGACGGGGCCGGTCCAGGAGGCGGCTCTACAGGAGATCTTCAAAACTTGCCGGGCCTATTGCCGCCAGCAGCCTGTTGTAGCGGCAGCTGGCCCGGCCCCAGTCAGGGATGACTACAACACAAGTGGACCTTTCACAACAATCCAGGCGGACAAGGTCGCGTTTCCCGCGCCGGGGGAGGGGGACACCGTGGATATGCTGGGGCTATTGCCGCCCTCGGTGGCGGCCGTGTATGCCAGCGAGGAGACGCTGGTGCGACTGCTGACACCCGGCGAGCGGCGGGTACGGTTCCGGGCCACCCGGGGGTGTGCCCCTGCAGAGTACATCAAGCTGTTGCTGCGAGCCTTGGAGGCCGGGGTCGTGGGGGGGGTTTACGAGCAGCCACACCCAGCAGTAAATGGGGTGGCGGGGCGCAAGAAGCTGGACGGCTCGATGCGACTCATCGTGGACAACCGGCCTGGTAACTGGCTCCTGGTCGACCCCCCCGCGGCCCTCCTCCCCCACCTTGGGGTGATAGCCGACCTGTGGGTGCGGGCTGGGTGCCCGGTGTTTGGGGGCACCTCCGACCTCGAGGGCTACTACAACCGCCTGCGGCTCCCCGACTGGCTGCGCAAGTACTGCGCTTGACCGGCCGTGGACTCCCGGGACGTCGGGCTGCCCGGGCCCGCCCGGCGGGTGTGGCCATGGATGCGCTGTTGGCCAATGGGCAACAAGCACGCCGTAGTGGTCGCCCAGGTGATCCACATGGCGGTGCTGTACCGCTCCGGGGCATGAGGCCCCCGTCGGGGCGTCAGCATCAACATGGCCCAGCTACTGCTGGTGGTGGACCAGGGGCCCCTGGGCCAGACGGTGCGTCTCCGGTGGAAGGAGGACCCGACCAACCCATTGGCCCCCGCCGCCGTCTGCGACCCGCCTCATGACGAGGAGGGCCTCCATGCCATCACCATCGACGACCTGCACGTCTCCCACTGTGCAACGGCGACGGGTGTCAACCAGCAGCTGGCGCGGGCCGCGGCGGCCTATGCAGCAGCGGGGCTGCCGCAGAAAGCGAGCAAGGTGGTGCCGGCAAGCCCCGACCAGCGGGACGTGGTGGCCTTGGGTGTCGTGCATCGGCGGGACGGGAGCACTGTCCCGACCGCGGAGCGGCTGGCTGGGGTCGTTGCCGCCACCCAGGCCGTCTTGCGGCGCGGGTTCACCTACCAGCGGGAACTCGAGTCCCTGGTCGGCAAGTGGCTGTGGATCCAGCTGCTGTGCCGGCCGCTGCTCTCCCTCTGGGGGGCGACGTACCGTTTGCTGCAGGCCATGCGGGCAGACCCGTGGGACTGGTACGCGCGGCGCCGCCGCTGGCAGTTGTGGCAAAGCGTGCATGAGGAGCTCACGGCGGCTGTCGCCACGGCGCCCTTCCTGCGGGCCCTGCGGGCAGCCCCCCTCGCGGGGCGGGTGGTGGTGACGGACGCCAGTACGGAGGGGGCCGGGATCGTGTATGCCGACCTACCGGCTGCACAGGCGCAGTCCTTGGCCCTGAGCTAGGAGGCTCGGGGGTGGGCCACGGTGGCGTTGGGGACCCCGGATACGCCTTGGACCGTTGAGCGGCTGACGGAGGCGGACTACCAGGTGATCGCCGCCGCGCTGTGGCGGACGGCGGTGTCCTACCGTTGGGGCAACCCGCGGGAGCACATTAACGTCAAGGAGGCGCGCGTGGCTGCCCAGGGTTTGGAGTGGTCGTGTCGCTCCCTCGCCGTCCGCGGGACGCGGGTGGTGCGCATGGTGGACTCCAACGCGGTCCTCGACTGCATGGTCCGTGGCCGGTCCTCTTCCTACCGGCTCAACCAAGTGGCCCGGCGCGTGGCGGCCCTGTCCTTGGCGGCGGACACCCGGTCCCATTGGGTGTGGGTGCGTACCTCGAGTAACCCTGCGGATGGACCCAGCCGAGCGCGCGCTGCCCCGGTGGCGGGTGGCTGGCGCCGGGACCTCACCTCCGATGGCGGTGTGGAGGCCAATCCGGGGCCGCGGCCGCGCAACGCCCGCCACCGGCTTTTGGAGGGCACGGTCAACCCCCGCTCCACCCTGCCCCGCTACCACCGCGCCGTGTCGGCCTTCTTGGCGTGGCACCCACCCGCGGAGCACGAATCCACCGAGGCCGAGGCGCTGTTGTGCGAGTGGATCTCGGCGGTGTACGAGAGTGGTGGGGGCAGGGGGCGGACTCTTTGTCAGCAGGCGAAGCAGGGGCTCCGTCCATACCAGCCCTCGGTGGTCGACGCGTGGCGTACGGCTGACCGCATGCTGCGCGGCTGGGGTCGGCTGGTCCCCTGCCAGAGCCCCCCCCCCCGGTCCCTTGGCGGCTGTGCTACCTCGCGGCTGTCCTGCTACTCTCCCGCCATCAATCCGCCATGGCTGCGCTGGTGCTGGTGGCTTTCCAGCAGTACCTGCGCATTAGCGAGGCCTTGGGCCTGCGCGTGAGGGATGTGGCGTTTCCAGGGGACCCCCGCCTGGGGCCGGCGCGTGGTCACGGGGCACTCCTGCTCCGGGACCCCAAGACGGCCCAAGGTGGCACCCAGCACGTCCTCGTGGAGAACCCTCTCTCGTTGGGCCTCCTATCTGCGCTGTGTCGCGGCAGGGCCCCGGGGGCGCTGGTCTTCGGGGGGCTCACGTATGCGCAGGCGCGGTCCCAGTGGATCAGTGTCTGGACCCAGCTCCAGTTCCCGGGCAAGTTCACGCTGCAATCGCTGCGGCATGGTGGGGCCACCCACGACGCCTTGCGCAACGTCCCAACGGCGGACATCCAGCGGGGCGGCCGTTGGCGCGCGGCTGACTCGGTGCAGCGCTACGTGGGGCTCCACCGGGCCCTGCTCCTTGACCTCCCCCCGCGCCTCTGGGCCCTGGCGCATTCCTGGGATCCGGCGCACTCGCGCGCCCACTTCCGGGGGCAGTTACTGTGACGCGACCCGCACCCGCTCCGGGCGCCTGGGTTGTGACCCTACTTGTGTCTACTACGGCCCGAGGGGCCAGGATGGAGATGTGGGACGGGCAGCTTAGGTGATTATGCTGCCGTCCCAAATTATGTGTGTCATTCAGCTTACAGCCTAGACTTAGCGCTGGTGTGTTATTTCACTAATTTGTGATAAACATGAGGTGTCTGGCGTGTCACCCGAAACCAAGCACTGTGTAAACACTTGATTTTGTGAGCAAACGCTCGTATTATCTTGTGCTACATGGTGCATTAGGGTCAGGGTACTCGTCGCTAGATTTTAGAAAAAAATTGAAAAAATATATATATTTCTGGCACAGGGCACCCCCCTCCCCCTTGCTGGGGAGGTTTTTCTATAAAGGGGGAGGGGGATGGCGGTGAGCCTACCCGTTTTCTTGACTCCCCACCCACCCACCCTTGGGGGACGGGGGACGGGTAGCTTAGGTGATTATGCTGCCGTCCCAAATTTTTTGTGTCATTTCGCCTACGGTCTAGACTTAGCGCTGGTGTGTTCTTTCACTAATTTGTAATAAACATGAGGTGTCTGGCGTGTCACCCGAAACCAAGCACTGTGTAAACACTGGATGCACGCACACACGCACGCACGCACGCACGCACGCACGCACGCACGCACGCACGCACGCACGCACGCACGCACGCACGCACGCACGCACGCACGCACGCACGCACGCACGCACGCACGCACGCACGCACGCACGCACGCAGGCAGGCAGGCACCCACCCACCCACCCACCCACCCACCCACCCACCCACCCACCCACCCACCCACCCACCCACCCACCCACCCACCCACCCACCCACCCACCCACCCACCCACCCACCCACCCACCCACCCACCCACCCACCCACCCCACCCACCCACCCACCCACCCAGCCAGCCAGCCAGCCAGCCAGCCAGCCAGCCAGCCAGCCAGCCAGCCAGCCAGCCAGCCAGCCAGCCAGCCAGCCAGCGAGCCAGCCAGCCAGCCAGCCAGCCAGCCAGCCAGCCAGCCAGCCAGCCAGCCAGCCAGCCAGCCAGCCAGCCAGCCAGCCAGCCAGCCAGCCAGCCAGCCAGCCAGCCAGCCAGCCAGCCAGCCAGCCAGCCAGCCAGCCAGCCAGCCAGCCAGCCAGCCAGCCAGCCAGCCAGCCAGCCACGCACGCACGCACGCACGCACGCACGCACGCACGCACCCACGCACGCACGCACGCACGCACGCACGCACGCACGCACGCACGCACGCACGCACGCAGGCACGCACGCACGCACGCACGCACGCACGCACGCACGCACGCACGCACGCACGCAGGCACGCACGCAGGCACGCACGCACGCAGGCACGCACGCACGCACGCACGCACGCACGCACGCACGCACGCACGCACGCACGCACGCACGCACGCAGGCACGCACGCACGCAGGCACGCACGCACGCACGCACGCACGCACGCACGCAGGCACGCACGCACGCACGCACGCACGCACGCACGCACGCACGCACGCACGCACGCAGGCACGCACGCACGCACGCACGCACGCACCCACGCACGCACGCACGCACGCACGCACGCACGCACGCACTTTGTGAGCTCACGCTCGTATTATCTATGACCTGCGGAAGTCTCAAAGGGGGAGGGGAGGCCGCAGTAGACAGGTCTGACTTGGTAGTATGAGGGGGGGGGGTACGGTAGTGTGGGGGGGGGGGTACCGGGGACGGTACTGTGGACCGGGTCCAGTTGTGTGGACCGGGGTCAGTCCTGGGGACCGGGGGCGGCGCGGCGCCACTGGCCTGGTGGTCAGTGGGCTGGCGTCCGCCACCCCACCTAGGTAAGACGGCGGCTACTTAGGGTTGTGGCGGGGCAACAACCAGTCCTCTTTGCAGCTGTGTCGACGGCCCATTCTGGGGCGTGTGTGTGCACTGCTATGGCGGTGCCGAATGTAAATCACAGCTACCGGCCTCCGAATTATTATTCGGGGGCCTGTTTTATTTAAAGTTATGACGGCTGCGCGACGGGGGTCGGCAGCACCCCAAGAATTTGCCATTCGAAGTGCGGGCGGTAGCTGCCAGTGCCGGATTGTGTATTTTTGCTCGCCCGTTGTACTCGCCACCCCGAGCTCGCGGGAGGGGTCTGGATAGACGCGGGAGTGACTCTTGATCGGACAACTAAAGCGGGGCAATCGTGGTGCTTGGGTGGTAACAGCTACAGGCGGAGGGGGATTACGCCTCAGGCAAATTCGCTGGGTATCGGATGTGCTGGGCCTGGCTAATAAATGTCGATGGTGCATGAGGGCGCTATGCGAGCAGGAAGAAGGGGGAGCCGAGCCCCCAGGCCAGCACAGGAGCGGGGTGGCTGCAGCCCCAACGCCAAGGGGTGCAGCACCCTAAACAGCCTAACATTTTCTCGTGCTAATTGAGTCGACAGCGGCCGGTGGCCAGGGCGGAATGGCGGGGTCGTTGACGCGTAATTTAAGCGGGGACGAGTTGTTGGGACTGACGGTGCACAGCGGGGAAGGGGAAGGATGTCATGGCGGGGCATGGTGCAAAGGCGAGGGGGGAATTTAAGCCGCAGCGCGGTTTCAGGGGTAATCCGTAAGAAACCCCCCATGGTTTGCGCAGCTTTCCTGAAAAAATTTTCCCCTCGAGGGGGGCGCTGGAAAACGGCAAAGGCAAAGCGGAGCCCGCCCAAAGGCGGCGGGCTCCGCTTTGCCTTTGCCGTTTTCCAGCGCCCCCCTCGAGGGGGGTTTCTAAGGTTATGCTGGGGTGGCAGAACCTGGTTGGGTTGGGGGGGGGTACGCCTACTTGTCTAAAAATCCCCCCATGCACCGGTGCAGCGGTGTAGGTTGTGGGTTATCCAGCGCTTCAAAACCCTCGTGCGGTTTAGGGGGGTTACCCTGCAACCCAAACCCCTCTGTGCAGGTTATGGGTGAGCCTGTTGTTCAAAACCCCGTTTTGCTGCTGTTTTGGGGTGAGGGAATGTCCCATCACGTGCTATGCCTGTGAAGAAAGGTGTACAAAGAATTGCCGAACCTTCAGGGGTGGCTGCCGAGGGCAGTGCCCACATGGGTGAGAACCCCCCCGTAGTGGGGGGTCCCTACGGGGATACTTTTGGCTTCCCTCTTGTATTGCCGCCTGGTTTGAATGGAAGCACTGGTAGCGGCAGGGGACAAGGGGGGCGACGAGAAGTCTGGGCCATACGACAGCTTGCGGCCAAGTGGCCACGTAGTGGGTGCGGGATGTTACAAAGCCCAGGTCCTCTTGACTGGCCCAGGTCCCTATGACTGGTTAAGTGATGTTTCGGCCCGTGTTGTGTGGCCTAGTTAGCTTAGAAACTGCAGATTCTTAGGTTGGCTAATGGCTTGGACGTGGGCCTACCACGCATTTGTAATAAACATGTATTCTCTGGCAGCCCCTCACTCCAATGGACATAAGCAGCAATTGGATTTTGTGAGCTCACGCTCGTATTATCTATGACCTGCGGAAGTCTCAAAGGGGGAGGGGAGGCCGCAGTAGACAGGTCTGACTTGGTAGTATGAGGGGGGGGGGTACGGTAGTGTGGGGGGGGGTACCGGGGACGGTACTGTGGACCGGGTCCAGTTGTGTGGACCGGGGTCAGTCCTGGGGACCGGGGGCGGCGCGGCGCCACTGGCCTGGTGGTCAGTGGGCTGGCGTCCGCCACCCCACCTAGGTAAGACGGCGGCTACTTAGGGTTGTGGCGGGGCAACAACCAGTCCTCTTTGCAGCTCCCACCCACCCACCCTTGCTGCCATGAGGATGTTACAAAGCCCAGGTCCTCTTGACTGGCCCAGGTCCCTATGACTGGTTAAGTGATGTTTCGGCCCGTGTTGTGTGGCCTAGTTAGCTTAGAAACTGCAGATTCTTAGTTTGGCTAATGGCTTGGACGTGGGCCTACCACGCATTTGTAATAAACATGTATTCTCTGGCAGCCCCTCACTCCAATGGACATAAGCAGCAATTGGATCCACGCACGCACGCACGCACGCACGCACGCACGCACGCACGCACGCACGCACGCACGCACGCACGCACGCACGCAGGCACGCAGGCACGCACGCACGCACGCAGGCACGCACGCACGCACGCACGCACGCACGCACGCACGCACGCACGCACGCACGCACGCACGCACGCAGGCACGCAGGCACGCACGCACGCAGGCACGCACGCACGCACGCACGCACGCACGCACGCACGCACGCACGCACGCACGCACGCACGCACGCACGCACGCACGCACGCACGCACGCACGCACGCAGGCAGGCACGCACGCACGCAGGCAGGCACGCACGCACGCACGCACGCACGCACGCACGCACGCACGCACGCACGCACGCACGCACGCACGCACGCACGCACGCACGCACGCACGCACGCACGCACGCACGCACGCACGCACGCACGCACGCACGCACGCACGCACGCACGCACGCACGCACGCACGCACGCACGCACGCACGCACGCACGCACGCACGCACGCACGCACGCACGCACATCCACAGGCGCACAGGCACAAATGCAGCGCAGTGTATGCACGGCTACCCACAACCCAACTGAGACGAGACTTGGGGGAAGATAATCATGCCGGCAGCCGATCGACCTATATATATATAGCTATGTGGCATGCGCCCTACCACGCTGGGAACCCAGCCAGGCGGGAGTGCGCCGCAGTACTAAGGTAGCCCTGGAAGGACCAACACACTTGAATGCAAACGCTACCAGTAAGGTGGGACGTGCTACAGGATGCGGCAGCGGAAGAAGCGAAGCGTGGCAGTGTGGTAGGGGGACAAGGGTATCGTCTTCAGGCGACGGCAGGTGGACCAGGGGGCTACCGTCCCCTCCCCTCCCCTTCCACCCAACCTCCCCTCCCTCCCCTTCCACCCAACCTCCCCTCCCCTCCCCTCCCCTTCCACCCAACGTCCCCTCCCCTCCCCTCCCCTCCCCTCCCCTCCCCTTCCAACCAACCTCCCCTCCCCCCCTTTCCACCCACCCTCCTCTCATCTCCCCTTTGATGCACCCTCCTCTCCTCTCATGGGGTGAGGTCGCAAAAAGGGGATTGTCCAGTCAAATGGCACGCACAGGAGCTAGGGGTGTTTCGGGGCTGCCAAGCGGCAGATGGCTCTCTCTGCATGATTACTTTTTAGGGCTTATGGTTTACGGCTTGGGTAACATGCAAGCGGCATACCATCCGCATACCCGAAGCCCATCTATATTGTGGAGGCCACTGTCTTGATTCCTTGGGTAAATTCTCATAGGGGCCTCACCTGCACTATTGTGGAGGCCTCACTGCCTTGATTCCATGGGTAAACTATCATAGGGGCCTCACCTGCACTATTGTGGAGGCCTCATTGCCTTGATTACTTACATGGTTAAATTATCATAGGGGCCTCACCTGCACTATTGTGGAGGCCTCACTGCCTTGATTCCATGGGTAAACTATCATAGGGGCCTCACCTGCACTATTGTGGAGGCCTCATTGCCTTGATTACTTACATGGTTAAATTATCAGAGGGGCCTCACCTGCACTATTGTGGAGGCCTCACTGCCTTGATTACTTGGGTAAACTATCATAGGGGCCTCACCTGCACTATTGTGGAGGCCTCACTGCCTTGATTACTTGGGTAAACTATCATAGGGGCCTCACCTGCGCTGTTGTGGAAGGCTCACTGTCTTGATTACTTGGGTAAATCATCATAGGGGCCTTGCATGCGCTATGGCTCATTGCCCACGACTGATGAGAACGACGGAAGGCCTCCCCTGCGCCACCGTGTGTTTATGGCATAACATAGCGTAAGGCATATCCACCTCCGCGCGAACCCCACCTGCGCCAGGGCTCATAACAAATTGTCGTTGTGGTAATATGCCTCACCTGCGCCATGGCGTACACCAGGGTGGTAGCGTAGAAAAAGTTGGCGTTGCCAGAACCCTGCGAGGGGAAGAGGGAAAAGGCAACTCATGCCAGGGATGTCGTCACTTCAAGTGCTTAGGTAATGAACCACGACAATATATAGTACCGAGACACAGACAAAGAGAAATGGGGGATGGTGGGTTGACTGGGGCGAATGAGCACCCATCAACAGGCCCTGGTTTGGTGGGTAAGTGTCCCCTAAAAGTCATTATCCAGTGTTTACACAGTGCTTGGTTTCGGGTGACACGCCAGACACCTCATGTTTATTATAAATTAGTGAAAGAACACACCAGCGCTAAGTCTAGACTATAAGCGGAATGACACAAAAAATTTGGGACGGCAGCATAATCACCTAAGCTGCCCGTCCCCCGTCCCCCAAGGGTGGGTGGGTGGGGAGTCAAGAAAACGGGTAGGCTCGCTGCCATCCCCCTTCCCCTTTATAGAAAAACCTCCCCAGCAAGGGGGAGGGGGGTGCCCTGTGCCAGAAATATATTTTTTTTCAATTTTTTTCTAAAATCTAGCGGCGAGTACCCTGATCCTAATGCACCATGTAGCACAAGATAATACGAGCGTTAGCTCACAAAATCCAGTGTTTACACAGTGCTTGGTTTCGGGTGACACGCCAGACACCTCATGTTTATTACAAATTAGTGAAATAACACACCAGCGCTAAGTCTAGGCTGTAAGCTGAAAGACACACATAATTTGGGACGGCAGCATAATCACCTAAGCTGCCCATCCCACATCTCCATTCTGGCCCCTCGGGCCGTACTAGACATAATCCCTGACTGGGGCCGGGCCAGCTGCCGCTACAGCAGGCTGCTGGCGGCAATAGGCCCGGCAAGTTTTGAAGATCTCCTGTAGAGCCGCCTACTGGACCGGCCCCGTCGCCCGGGCCGGCAGGTTGAGCGGGTGTCGGCCCCCGCCCCCACACCAGTTTAGGGCCCCCACCGCCGCACAGGCGGCGTCCCCACCTCGAAGGGTCGTGGCCGCCCGTTGACGACGCCGGGCGGACCCCAGAGCGCACCACCGGTGCTTTGCCAAGTCAACTGGCAGAGGCAGCGGAAGCAAGGCATGTTGTCTATTGAGATTTGGCCCAGATGCGCCCCTAGCGCCTAGAGGCCGAACAGGCGTCACCGGCACGCCAAATGGAGCCACCGGCTGTGGGAGGTTTCCAGATTCCACCAACCAATCTCGACCAAGCCCTGACGTGTCCGTCAGAGTGCGCCCAGTCGTGCCACGTCCCACACCAGAATGTTCAGAATAACGATTCAAACGGTCCCCAGCAGAGGGGGTGGGGCCAGGTGCACCGTGCTGATTCAGCAGATTCTGGGAAAGCCCTAGCGTGCCCACTAGAGTGCGCCTCCCCAGATCTCCTACCCCTAGGAGATTCGGTGACAGATTCGGCAGAATCTCACTTACTCCTTCTTTGGCCCCTTGCCCTTCTCGAGGCGGTTGGAGAGCTCGGCTGCCTTCATGGCGCTCTGCACAGCACGATGCCACAGCAGATTCGCATCCTCCTGCAAGGGGAGCATCGCTAATGCTGCCCCCTTGAAACCTTGCATTGTGTCGGCCAGCGTGATCGCCGTCAGAATTTTCATCAGGTACTCGGGGGCCGCCATGTGCTTGACCGCATCGTCCCCCATGTCCCGCGGCAGCCAGCCTAACTCCGTGTTCAGAGTGTCCAGCATGAAAGCGATCTGGTGGGCCAGGAGCTTGCGCACCTCGGCCCCCTGACCTGTCCAGGTCGGCTTGGTGGCCAGCAGCCAGACCCTGATGCTCCCCGCCGCCACCGACTCCGCAGACCGCAGAGCGCTCGGCAGCAGGGGCTGCCGCGCTCCGCACTCCACATTCACCGAGGTGGCGCGGGAGGGCAGCTCCACGCCCGGCGTGCGAGTCTGTCGACCCCCTTGTGCAGCTATGGCTTGGTCGCTGGTGAGCAGGCCGCTCATGACCAAGCGGCCCATCGCTAAAGCCAGAGCGTCGCCATCTTCCCCTGCCTGCTGCCGGCCGCGCTGGTTTGAACGCGCCGTCTGGGGAGGCTGGCGGCCCGCCCTGTCGCCAGATCTTCGCGCTTCCCCACCAGCCAAAAACTGGTCGACGCGTGGGCCCACCCCGGAGCTCACGCGTCGGTTGTTCCCAGACTCCTCCCGGTCTTCGTGCCGGGGCTCCTCCTCCTCGTAATTTTCCTCCTCGCCGGGGTCCATTAAGGCATCCCGCAGCATGGCAGCGATGGCAGACTGCATGGTCTCGGTGGGTAGGGGCTCGACATAAAACCCACTTCGCCTCAAGAATTTCTCGAGGTTGTCGAGCCGACGACCAGTTGGTAGCGCCAAGATGCGCTCCACCCAGCGTGGGCCGCCCCCCAACAAGGCCCTCGCCCTGAGAGCGATGTCTTTTAGCGAGCCATCCATGGGGACCACACGCATTCGGTTCAGCCACTCCGCTTCCGGTGGCCTCACCGCCGCCATCGCCGCTGGGACCGCCGTGTCGGCCACTGCATCCTGAAAGACCTCCGCATCGGCCATTGGTAGGTTGTTTTACCGACACCGTTATTACCTAGGCATATACTGCGTCACGAGTTTCGAGTCAAGAAAACGGGTAGGCTCACCGCCATCCCCCTCCCCCTTTATAGAAAAACCTCCCCAGCAAGCGGGAGGGGGGTGACCTGTGCTAGAAATATATTTTTTCGATTTTTTTCTAAAATCTAGCGGCGAGTACCCTGACCCTAATGCACCATGTAGCACAAGATAATACGAGCGTTAGCTCACAAAATTGCAACAGTTTCGCTGCATAATAGGCTGTACACAGACATTATGTAAAGACATACATAGACTCGCTTCTTACACAAATCCTTATTGTCTGCGACCCGTGGTACCGGGTCACCTCCGGGCGTCTTGCCCTAGAGCATCCCCGTTCTGTGTTGAGTGCATACTTTTTTACTCCCACATCGCGCGTTCACCCCCAAACCTCAGCGCGAGCAGCAGCAGGGATGGTAGCGCGTGTGGGACGGTGGCCGCGGTGGCGTGCTGGGCGCAGGGTTATGTGGGTAAGTAACAAACACGTGCACGGGGGCAGGTCAGGAGGTACGCGCTTGTGTGTGTGCATAGGGGGCGCCTGTGTGTGCTATAGGCAGCATTTGCGTGTGCGCGTGCCGGTGATGTATAGTGCTTGCATGGGCACTTAGGGGCCAGCCGGGCACCTGCGTGCGCAGCACCGCCGCACGACCCACCTGGAAGATCCACAGGTTGTACAGCAGGGGCCCCAGGGCAAGTGCGTACAGGTAGCCGTTGATCGTCACAAACGTGAGACGGAGGCCGCCTGCAGAGGCAGGAACAGGTGGGGGGGAATGTGGACGTCCAATGTGGGTGGTCAGGTGGGGTGGGTGGGTGGGTGGTGCCCCCGGGTCGCTATCGCCGGTGCCACCAGCAGTCCTGTACCCCAGTGCGCTATGTTAGTTTATGGAACCCCATCTGCTGTGTTGATGGTCATCCGCGATTCAACAGCATGCGTACCTGGCCGAGGCCCCTGGGACGGTACATGGGAGACGACCATAAACCTTATGCCTATGTCCAACTAAGGGCTATCTATTCCATTCCTATGTCCAACTAAGGGCTATCTCTTCCATTCTTGATGGGAGAGCGTCTGACAGTGGGCTGTTGGATGGCATGCACGCTTGTGCTCTAAAACAACCATCATGGCATGCGTCACTGAAAGGCCACATTAACGAGGGGCCAGCATCAGCCACACGCAAAAGACGCCACAGCATACACCACACTAGTGTACGACCTGGTCGTACAGCTCCCATACGATGCCCTTAATGCACAAAAACGACACACCAAAGTATGTAGTAGCAATAGCACGGCGCTAGTACGTACGATTCGGTTGTGTGAGACTCTGCCCCCCTGGTGTTGGAATCCACGTAGAACCCCCTCAGCACAGGGGTGGACAAAGGAGACGCAACGCACCAGGTCACTTTCACTACAGTGACCAAGCAGAAGGGGCCACGGACCGGTCCAACTCACGTGACAGCTGTCGTTGCAAAAACGGGCGGTGCAAACTCACGTGACAGCTGCTGGTGGAAGATGGGCAGTAGACCCAAGTAGAGCGCGCCATCCGCCACCTGTCCACCCGACAAAAGGTGCGCAAGGTGGTCCGCAAGCCCCGGCACAGAGCACCCACAAGTCCAAGTCCCACCGTACAACCATCAAAACATCGGCCCACAGGAAACACCTGCGACACCACGGTCAACTCCCATGCGACACCGAGCCGCGCGCGTTGTGGGTTTCACCGTACAACGAAGGACAGGCTAGGGAAGAGGCGCGCGGCGCGTCCATGGCATCCATTAATTAATTTATTATGGCGTCCATGGCGTCCATGGCGTCCATGGCGTCCATGGCAAAGCGTGAGCCACCGCGCCACCGTGGCAACGAGATCGGAAGCTGAAGAATGGTCCCTGGGGCAGCAAGCAGGCGCATGACCACCTAAACGGTTCCGTGGTGGCTCAATACTCCTTGCGTAGAGTGGCAGTGGAGACAACGGCCCAGCCAACCATGAAGCAGTTTCCTCCAACATACTACAGCATAGAGAACACACAAGAATAGAGGAAGTGCGCTATGATGATAATACTACTAATAAAACAATAGATTAGGTATGCTATCATGCCCAGAACATTTCTTTTGTTTGATACTTGGTACACCAGATCCATGCTATGGTTGCTATACACTGGTTACAGTGCGAGGCGGCACCAAGGTGGTTGTGCTGCAAGGTGGTGGTAAGGCGGCAGCCTATAGCAAGGCTACTGCTTATTTAAAGCAAGGCTATATTTAAATCAAGGCTGTGCAGCCTGGCACGCGGCCTCACCGAGGGGTACGGCTTGAGGATGGCGGTCAGCACCAGGTAGGAGAAGGCCAGGAAGAGCGGCCGCGACGACAGCCGGAACGCGAGCGGCAGCAGGTAGCAGGGCGCCATGGCGGCAAAGACAAAGGTGAAGAGCGCGCGGAAGTGGTCAAACATCTCGGTGAAGAAGTACCTGCGACGGGCATGGATCGAGCGCACGAGTGTTGTGGTGGTAAGATAACTCGGTGAGCGAGTACGTGCGACGGGGCATAAACCCAGTGCATTATTACTGTGGTCGTCAAACACATGTGTGAGGAAGCACCAGCGTGGTGCACCAGGGCACGCATGCAGTGATAGGTGCGAGCGAAAAAGCGACGATTCGAAACATGGTTGTGTGCTTCATCAAGGGAAAACAACAGGTAAACTGAGTAAACAGGATCAATGTGCGAAGTGCGGACGATGAAGCTGACAGATGAACGGGTGCATAGCTCCATCCACACAGCTGTCTGGCTGGCTGGCTGGTGGCCGGCTGGCTGCTGGTCAGCTTATTAATTAATTTGTTTATTTTATCTTTTGTTTCCCGCCCGCCTGTTTGCTCGTGGATGGGTTGTTCGTTTTGACTTTTGCTGATGCCTATTTGCTGTCGATGGGATGCGTTAGTTGTCAGATGCGCTGCCGGCTGCATGTACCAATCACCGTGTCATGTAACTGGTTGTTGTTGTCTATGCTATCCAGACGACTAGCTGCACTCTACCAGCTCACCAGTGCAGGCCCAGGTTTGGCCGCAGGTCCTCCACCCTCAGCATGAAGCCGTACGTGCTGTGCATGGGTGTGGGGGGGAGACAGCCGTGTGTGCAGCAAAGGCATCAAAAAGCATCAGCACACCATGCAGAGGCCATGGGAGGTAGTACCTTTATATAGGATGCATGTAGGGGACGCATAGAGGGGAGGAAACAGCTAGGTAGGGGGGAGAAAGCAGGGGACATGCGGGCGGGTGTCGCGTCGGTGTGACACATACATATGGCGGCGATGCCCATGCCAACCGGCCCGTTCGCCTGGTTGCTATAGCCGGTCGCCACAACCATCACCCGTGGAGCATGGTCGCTGCAGTCGGTCACTATAGCCTCCCTACTCACCCATGGAGCATGGTCGCTGCAGCTGGTCACTATAGCTGCCCTACTCACCTGTGCATCATGGTCGCTGTAGCCGGTCACTTTAACCACCAATGCTGCACCATACTCACTCGTGCTCATAAATGCTGTGGCCGTTCACTATAGCCGCCCCACTCACCAGTGCATCATGGTCACTGTAGCCGGTCACTATGGCCACCCTACTCACCCGTGCATCACGGTCGCTGTAGCCGGTCACTATAGCCGCCCTACTCACCCGTGCATTATGGTCGCTGTAGCCGGTCACAATAGCCGCCCCACTCACCCGTGCATCATGGTCGCTGTAGCCGGTCACAATAGCCGTCCCACTCACCCGTGCATCATGGCGCGCATGCCACCGCGTCCCCTCAGCGCCATCGCGGACAAGAGGAGCAGTGCCGCCGACCACAGCGCCGTGTAGGTTGCCAGAAGTAGTGTCGCGGGGAGCCAGGGACGAGAGGAGGCGGGGGCACCTGCGAGCCACAG
This sequence comes from Mesostigma viride, assembly GCA_009746045.1. NCBI lineage: Eukaryota > Viridiplantae > Streptophyta > Mesostigmatophyceae > Mesostigmatales > Mesostigmataceae > Mesostigma > Mesostigma viride. The sequence continues at coordinate 1,158,226 of RPFO01000288.1, forward strand.
CAAAAGTGTAGAGGTAACAGCCACAGTAGAAGCGTAGAGGTACTGTGTGTGAGCACGTCCAACCATTTATGAACTACAACTGTGAGCAGTACAGGTGAAGCATGCGCGCAGGTGTAGCATACGCACACGTGTAACGAGTAAAGCCACCCCAAGCACAAGGAGGGCGAGGTCGTGTGCGGCGCTTCCCTGGCTTCTCTCCCACCCACCCACTGCCTGGCTGCCCCTGGTTGGCTTGCCAGCCTGCCAGCCCGCTCTTCCTCACTCTCTCCAACCATCCCTCTCCTCCCGCTTGCTTGCCTGCTTCCTCCATCTCGGCTTCTTCCTGCTGCCGCTCGCCACATATCTCCATTGAATGATTTCCCATGTAATTTTCCTTCATGTAATTTTCCTTCATGTAATGTTTTTCCATGGGATCTTGTTGTTCACCGCAAGGGCGACAGCTGCATATCCAGCGGCCATCCTGCTGGTGACAGCGCGACGCAGACCCCTGCAGACACACTGTGAAGCTTCCACTGTCCCTTGTGTTTCCTTCCTATCAAAAAGTATGTACCTGCCGCTCCAACCAACAAAGGCTTGTCCCTTGTGTTTCCTTCCTATCAAAAAGTATGTACCTGCCGCTCCAACCAACAAAGGCTGGCATTGATCGGTTATTTGAGAGCCATCAGAATGAATTCTATCAGCCGGCACAAGTTTCATGGCTGGGAAACAACTTTCATTTGAGACACATGCATAATACCCTGCTCCCAGCCACGAACCCCCGTCATGGACGCACTACGCTTAGAAAAAGCGACACGCACCGCATCGAGCCAAGGACCCACCCGCACCGTCCGCACGTCCTTCAGTGGGGGCTAATTCTTGGCTTGGCCCACTTGCCCCTGCTGGCCCCGTGTCGGGCCCGTGCACCAGCAGCAGCAGCACCTGCAGGGTGAGCTCCCGGAAGGGTAGGGCAGGAAGCGCAGCGACAGCAGAGCGGTGCGGTAAGGTATGCGTGCAGTGCTGTAGGAACCTTTATCGATACCATTTCTTGTTACCAGTGGTATGTAGTACTGGGCAACCTAGCGCAGTTTACGGGCACATTACCCCAAGAAGAGGAGGCGGCGGGGGTAGGGGGGGGGGGGGGGAGAGAGAGAGAGAGAGAGAGAGAGAGAGAGAGAGAGAGAGAGAGAGAGAGAGAGAGAGAGAGAGAGAGAGAGAGAGAGAGAGAGAGAGAGAGAGAGAGAGAGAGAGAGAGAGAGAGAGAGAGAGAGAGAGAGGGGACCCAAACTCCCTCCCGCCTGACTGGGGGGGAGCCAGAGCTACCGGCTACGGCAGGCTATCCTGCGTACCTGCGCCCACCCGCCACCTGGCGTCTGCCACCCCCTGATGCCCGTGTGGGCGCGGGTGGGCGCGAATAGAGAGTCTTGTAATGTATCCGCTGTCACTACTAGAGACACTGCCACCTACCTGATGCCCGTGTGGGCGCAGGTGGGCGCAAATATGGTGGCCTCAGCGCTGCCTGCTACACCACATTTGCCCAATACTACACTAACAGTATAACTAAACACAGGTTCTAGATGTGGTCAGCGCTGCCTGCTACACCACGTTTGCCCAATACTAGTGGTAGTCGTCGTCGTCGTCGTCGTCGTCGTCGTCGTCGTCGTCGTCGTCGTCGTCGTCGTCGTTGTCGTCGTCGTCGTCGTCGTCGTCGTCGTCGTCGTCGTCGTCGTCGTCGTCGTCGTCGTCGTCGTCGTCGTCGTCGTCGTCGTCGTCGTCGTCGTTGTAGCAGCAGCAGCAGCAGCAGCATAACTAAACACAGGCTCATCGCTGTGGTCCGCGCTGCCTTCTACACCACGCTTCGCCCACTGTAACATAAACACAGGCTCATCGCTGCGGTCCACGTTGCCTGCTACACCACGCTTCGCACACTATAACGTCAACAAAGGCTCATCGCTGTAGTCCCCCGGCCCTGGCACCACCCTAGCATCGTCCAACGGCCTATAACGCTACACCCTATAGCCCCAACACCCTTACTCACCGGCACGGCCAGCATGACAGGGTAGAGCGACAGGTAGGAGGCCAGGGCCAGCCCGCAGGCAGCTAGCGATGCGTTGCCTGTGTGCCAAGGCAAGGACATGGGTAAAGGCCGCGATCCATGGGCAAGGACGTGTTGATGATGGTGGCAGTGACACAGCATGTGAATGGTGGGGGCCGCGACATGGCGTGGGCATGATGGGCGCATTGACACGCCCTATAGACTGTTTGAGGTGCCTACCAGCATCCGTTAGAAGTGTGTGTACGCGCCAGGGGGGTTTAGAAGCAAGATGGGGTGGCCATGGTCTGCGACGCGGAGCCGGCCGCGGCTGTGGGCCAGGTACGGGGCTGTGGGCAATGCAAGCGTGCAGCATGTGTTCCAAGACACAGGAGGTGGATGTAATACGACACACAGGTGCGATTACGTGCGCATGCCACAGCATGCCACCACGCGCTCACCGTACATGCCACCAAATAGTGCCAGCAGGATGGCCGCGTTGTCGATGCTGGCAGTGGAGCCCCCCACGCACGCCGCGATGGCCAGCGGGTTGGCCAGGAAGAGCAGGGGGACGTGGGTGGCGGGTGGCAGCATGGGACACGGGCTGGCAGTGACAGCTTCTGAAGGAGGGGAGGATGAGGTCGTCTGCGGCTGTAGCTGCTGTGGCTGCTGCACTGCATGGGACTCTGCGCGCGACAACGTAGGGCATGCAGCATGGTAGCAAGCACATCATAGTAAGGAGCGGTCCAGCAAGCACCACGCATCACCCCACGTAGCGGTACCCCACACACCACCCACGTAGCGGTACCCCACACACCACCCACGTAGCGGTACCCCACGCATCACCCCACGTAGCGGTACCCCACACACCACCCACGTAGCGGTACCCCACACACCACCCCACACACCACCCACGTAGCGGTACCCCACACACCACCCACGTAGCGGTACCCCCCACACCACCCACGTAGCGGTACCCCACACACCACCCACGTAGCGGTACCCCACACACCACCCCACACATCACCCACGTAGCGGTACCCCACACACCACCCACGTAGCGGTACCCCACACATCACCCACGTAGCGGTACCCCACACACCACCCACGTAGCGGTACCCCACACACCACCCACGTAGCGGTACCCCACACATCACCCCACACACCACCCACGTAGCGGTACCCCACACACCACCCACGTAGCGGTACCCCACACATCACCCGCGTAGCCGTACCCCACACATCACCCACGTAGCGGTACCCCACACATCACCCACGTAGCGGTACCCCACACACCACCCACGTAGCGGTACCCCACACACCACCCACGTAGCGGTACCCCACACACCACCCACGTAGCGGTACCCCACACATCACCCACGTAGCGGTACCCCACACACCACCCACGTAGCGGTACCCCACACACCACCCACGTAGCGGTACCCCACACATCACCCACGTAGCGGTACCCCACACATCACCCACGTAGCGGTACCCCACACATCACCCACGTAGCGGTACCCCACACACCACCCACGTAGCGGTACCCCACACACCACCCCACACACCACCCACGTAGCGGTACCCCACACATCACCCACGTAGCGGTACCCCACACACCACCCACGTAGCGGTACCCCACACATCACCCACGTAGCGGTACCCCACACACCACCCCACACACACCCACGTAGCGGTACCCCACACACCACCCCACACACCACCCACGTAGCGGTACCCCACACACCACCCACGTAGCGGTACCCCACACACCACCCACGTAGCGGTACCCCACACACCACCCACGTAGCGGTACCCCACACACCACCCACGTAGCGGTACCCCACACATCACCCACGTAGCGGTACCCCACACATCACCCACGTAGCGGTACCCCACACATCACCCACGTAGCGGTACCCCACACATCACCCACGTAGCGGTACCCCACACACCACCCACGTAGCGGTACCCCACACATCACCCACGTAGCGGTACCCCACACATCACCCACGTAGCGGTACCCCACACACCACCCACGTAGCGGTACCCCACACACCACCCCACACACCACCCACGTAGCGGTACCCCACACACCACCCACGTAGCGGTACCCCACACACCACCCACGTAGCGGTACCCCACACACCACCCACGTAGCGGTACCCCACACACCACCCACGTAGCGGTACCCCACACACCACCCACGTAGCGGTACCCCACACATCACCCACGTAGCGGTACCCCACACATCACCCACGTAGCGGTACCCCACACATCACCCACGTAGCGGTACCCCACACACCACCCACGTAGCGGTACCCCACACATCACCCACGTAGCGGTACCCCACACATCACCCACGTAGCGGTACCCCACACACCACCCACGTAGCGGTACCCCACACACCACCCCACACACCACCCACGTAGCGGTACCCCACACACCACCCACGTAGCGGTACCCCACACACCACCCACGTAGCGGTACCCCACACACCACCCACGTAGCGGTACCCCACACACCACCCACGTAGCGGTACCCCACACATCACCCACGTAGCGGTACCCCACACATCACCCACGTAGCGGTACCCCACACACCACCCACGTAGCGGTACCCCACACATCACCCACGTAGCGGTACCCCACACACCACCCACGTAGCGGTACCCCACACACACCCACGTAGCGGTACCCCACACATCACCCACGTAGCGGTACCCCACACATCACCCACGTAGCGGTACCCCACACATCACCCACGTAGCGGTACCCCACACACCACCCACGTAGCGGTACCCCACACACCACCCACGTAGCGGTACCCCACACATCACCCACGTAGCGGTACCCCACACACCACCCACGTAGCGGTACCCCACACACCACCCACGTAGCGGTACCCCACACATCACCCACGTAGCGGTACCCCACACACCACCCACGTAGCGGTACCCCACACACCACCCACGTAGCGGTACCCCACACACCACCCACGTAGCGGTACCCCACACACCACCCACGTAGCGGTACCCCACACACCACCCACGTAGCGGTACCCCACACATCACCCACGTAGCGGTACCCCACACACCACCCACGTAGCGGTACCCCACACACACCCACGTAGCGGTACCCCACACATCACCCACGTAGCGGTACCCCACACACCACCCACGTAGCGGTACCCCACACATCACCCACGTAGCGGTACCCCACACATCACCCACGTAGCGGTACCCCACACACCACCCACGTAGCGGTACCCCACACATCACCCACGTAGCGGTACCCCACACACCACCCACGTAGCGGTACCCCACACACCACCCACGTAGCGGTACCCCACACATCACCCACGTAGCGGTACCCCACACACCACCCACGTAGCGGTACCCCACACACCACCCACGTAGCGGTACCCCACACATCACCCCACACACCACCCACGTAGCGGTACCCCACACACCACCCACGTAGCGGTACCCCACACATCACCCCACACACCACCCACGTAGCGGTACCCCACACATCACCCACGTAGCGGTACCCCACACACCACCCACGTAGCGGTACCCCACACACACCCCACACACCACCCACGTAGCGGTACCCCACACACCACCCACGTAGCGGTACCCCACACACCACCCACGTAGCGGTACCCCACACACCACCCACGTAGCGGTACCCCACACATCACCCACGTAGCGGTACCCCACACACCACCCACGTAGCGGTACCCCACACACACCCACGTAGCGGTACCCCACACATCACCCACGTAGCGGTACCCCACACACCACCCACGTAGCGGTACCCCACACACCACCCACGTAGCGGTACCCCACACACACCCACGTAGCGGTACCCCACACACCACCCACGTAGCGGTACCCCACACATCACCCACGTAGCGGTACCCCACACACCACCCACGTAGCGGTACCCCACACACCACCCACGTAGCGGTACCCCACACACCACCCACGTAGCGGTACCCCACACACCACCCACGTAGCGGTACCCCACACACCACCCACGTAGCGGTACCCCACACACCACCCACGTAGCGGTACCCCACACACCACCCACGTAGCGGTACCCCACACACCACCCACGTAGCGGTACCCCACACATCACCCACGTAGCGGTACCCCACACACCACCCACGTAGCGGTACCCCACACATCACCCACGTAGCGGTACCCCACACACCACCCACGTAGCGGTACCCCACACATCACCCACGTAGCGGTACCCCACACATCACCCACGTAGCGGTACCCCACACACCACCCACGTAGCGGTACCCCACACACCACCCACGTAGCGGTACCCCACACACCACCCACGTAGCGGTACCCCACACACCACCCACGTAGCGGTACCCCACACACCACCCACGTAGCGGTACCCCACACATCACCCACGTAGCGGTACCCCACACACCACCCACGTAGCGGTACCCCACACACCACCCACGTAGCGGTACCCCACACATCACCCACGTAGCGGTACCCCACACACCACCCACGTAGCGGTACCCCACACACCACCCACGTAGCGGTACCCCACACATCACCCACGTAGCGGTACCCCACACACCACCCACGTAGCGGTACCCCACACACCACCCACGTAGCGGTACCCCACACACCACCCACGTAGCGGTACCCCACACACCACCCACGTAGCGGTACCCCACACACCACCCACGTAGCGGTACCCCACACACCACCCACGTAGCGGTACCCCACACACCACCCACGTAGCGGTACCCCACACACCACCCACGTAGCGGTACCCCACACATCACCCACGTAGCGGTACCCCACACACCACCCACGTAGCGGTACCCCACACACCACCCACGTAGCGGTACCCCACACACCACCCCACACACCACCCACGTAGCGGTACCCCACACACCACCCACGTAGCGGTACCCCACACACCACCCACGTAGCGGTACCCCACACACCACCCACGTAGCGGTACCCCACACACCACCCACGTAGCGGTACCCCACACACCACCCACGTAGCGGTACCCCACACACACCCACGTAGCGGTACCCCACACACCACCCACGTAGCGGTACCCCACACACCACCCACGTAGCGGTACCCCACACACCACCCACGTAGCGGTACCCCACACACCACCCACGTAGCGGTACCCCACACACCACCCACGTAGCGGTACCCCACACACCACCCACGTAGCGGTACCCCACACACCACCCACGTAGCGGTACCCCACACACCACCCACGTAGCGGTACCCCACACACCACCCACGTAGCGGTACCCCACACACCACCCACGTAGCGGTACCCCACACACCACCCACGTAGCGGTACCCCACACACCACCCACGTAGCGGTACCCCACACACCACCCACGTAGCGGTACCCCACACATCACCCACGTAGCGGTACCCCACACACCACCCACGTAGCGGTACCCCACACACCACCCCACACACACCCACGTAGCGGTACCCCACACACCACCCACGTAGCGGTACCCCACACACCACCCACGTAGCGGTACCCCACACACCACCCACGTAGCGGTACCCCACACACCACCCACGTAGCGGTACCCCACACACCACCCACGTAGCGGTACCCCACACACACCCACGTAGCGGTACCCCACACACCACCCACGTAGCGGTACCCCACACACCACCCACGTAGCGGTACCCCACACACCACCCACGTAGCGGTACCCCACACACCACCCACGTAGCGGTACCCCACACACCACCCACGTAGCGGTACCCCACACACCACCCACGTAGCGGTACCCCACACACCACCCACGTAGCGGTACCCCACACACCACCCACGTAGCGGTACCCCACACACCACCCACGTAGCGGTACCCCACACACCACCCACGTAGCGGTACCCCACACACCACCCACGTAGCGGTACCCCACACACCACCCACGTAGCGGTACCCCACACACCACCCACGTAGCGGTACCCCACACACCACCCACGTAGCGGTACCCCACACACCACCCACGTAGCGGTACCCCACACACCACCCACGTAGCGGTACCCCACACACCACCCACGTAGCGGTACCCCACACACACCCCACACACCACCCACGTAGCGGTACCCCACACACCACCCACACACACCACGTAGCGGTACCCCACACACCACCCACGTAGCGGTACCCCACACACCACCCACGTAGCGGTACCCCACACACCACCCACGTAGCGGTACCCCACACACCACCCACGTAGCGGTACCCCACACACCACCCACGTAGCGGTACCCCACACACCACCCACGTAGCGGTACCCCACACACCACCCACGTAGCGGTACCCCACACACCACCCACGTAGCGGTACCCCACACACCACCCACGTAGCGGTACCCCACACACCACCCACGTAGCGGTACCCCACACACCACCCACGTAGCGGTACCCCACACATCACCCACGTAGCGGTACCCCACACACCACCCACGTAGCGGTACCCCACACACCACCCACGTAGCGGTACCCCACACACCACCCACGTAGCGGTACCCCACACACCACCCACGTAGCGGTACCCCACACACCACCCACGTAGCGGTACCCCACACACCACCCACGTAGCGGTACCCCACACACCACCCACGTAGCGGTACCCCACACACCACCCACGTAGCGGTACCCCACACACCACCCACGTAGCGGTACCCCACACACCACCCACGTAGCGGTACCCCACACACCACCCACGTAGCGGTACCCCACACACCACCCACGTAGCGGTACCCCACACACCACCCACGTAGCGGTACCCCACACACCACCCACGTAGCGGTACCCCACACACCACCCACGTAGCGGTACCCCACACACACCCACGTAGCGGTACCCCACACACCACCCACGTAGCGGTACCCCACACACCACCCACGTAGCGGTACCCCACACACCACCCACGTAGCGGTACCCCACACACCACCCACGTAGCGGTACCCCACACACCACCCACGTAGCGGTACCCCACACACCACCCACGTAGCGGTACCCCACACACCACCCACGTAGCGGTACCCCACACACCACCCACGTAGCGGTACCCCACACCCACACACCACCCACGTAGCGGTACCCCACACACCACCCACGTAGCGGTACCCCACACACCACCCACGTAGCGGTACCCCACACACCACCCACGTAGCGGTACCCCACACACCACCCACGTAGCGGTACCCCACACACCACCCACGTAGCGGTACCCCACACACCACCCACGTAGCGGTACCCCACACACCACCCACGTAGCGGTACCCCACACACCACCCACGTAGCGGTACCCCACACACCACCCACGTAGCGGTACCCCACACACCACCCACGTAGCGGTACCCCACACACCACCCACGTAGCGGTACCCCACACACCACCCACGTAGCGGTACCCCACACACCACCCACGTAGCGGTACCCCACACACCACCCACGTAGCGGTACCCCACACACCACCCACGTAGCGGTACCCCACACACCACCCACGTAGCGGTACCCCACACACCACCCACGTAGCGGTACCCCACACACCACCCACGTAGCGGTACCCCACACATCACCCACGTAGCGGTACCCCACACACCACCCACGTAGCGGTACCCCACACACCACCCACGTAGCGGTACCCCACACATCACCCACGTAGCGGTACCCCACACACCACCCACGTAGCGGTACCCCACACACCACCCACGTAGCGGTACCCCACACACCACCCACGTAGCGGTACCCCACACACCACCCACGTAGCGGTACCCCACACATCACCCACGTAGCGGTACCCCACACACCACCCACGTAGCGGTACCCCACACACCACCCACGTAGCGGTACCCCACACATCACCCACGTAGCGGTACCCCACACACCACCCACGTAGCGGTACCCCACACACCACCCACGTAGCGGTACCCCACACACCACCCACGTAGCGGTACCCCACACACCACCCACGTAGCGGTACCCCACACACACCCACGTAGCGGTACCCCACACACCACCCACGTAGCGGTACCCCACACACCACCCACGTAGCGGTACCCCACACACCACCCACGTAGCGGTACCCCACACACCACCCACGTAGCGGTACCCCACACACCACCCACGTAGCGGTACCCCACACACCACCCACGTAGCGGTACCCCACACACCACCCACGTAGCGGTACCCCACACATCACCCACGTAGCGGTACCCCACACACCACCCACGTAGCGGTACCCCACACACCACCCACGTAGCGGTACCCCACACACCACCCACGTAGCGGTACCCCACACACCACCCACGTAGCGGTACCCCACACACCACCCACGTAGCGGTACCCCACACACCACCCACGTAGCGGTACCCCACACACCACCCACGTAGCGGTACCCCACACACACCCACGTAGCGGTACCCCACACACCACCCACGTAGCGGTACCCCACACACCACCCACGTAGCGGTACCCCACACACCACCCACGTAGCGGTACCCCACACACCACCCCACACACACCCACGTAGCGGTACCCCACACACCACCCACGTAGCGGTACCCCACACACCACCCACGTAGCGGTACCCCACACATCACCCCACACACCACCCACGTAGCGGTACCCCACACACCACCCACGTAGCGGTACCCCACACACCACCCACGTAGCGGTACCCCACACACCACCCACGTAGCGGTACCCCACACACCACCACACATCACCCACGTAGCGGTACCCCACACACCACCCACGTAGCGGTACCCCACACACCACCCACGTAGCGGTACCCCACACACCACCCACGTAGCGGTACCCCACACACCACCCACGTAGCGGTACCCCACACACCACCCACGTAGCGGTACCCCACACACCACCCACGTAGCGGTACCCCACACACCACCCCACACACACCCACGTAGCGGTACCCCACACACCACCCACGTAGCGGTACCCCACACACCACCCACGTAGCGGTACCCCACACACCACCCACGTAGCGGTACCCCACACACCACCCACGTAGCGGTACCCCACACACCACCCACGTAGCGGTACCCCACACACCACCCACGTAGCGGTACCCCACACACCACCCACGTAGCGGTACCCCACACACCACCCACGTAGCGGTACCCCACACACCACCCACGTAGCGGTACCCCACACACCACCCACGTAGCGGTACCCCACACACCACCCACGTAGCGGTACCCCACACACCACCCACGTAGCGGTACCCCACACACCACCCACGTAGCGGTACCCCACACACCACCCACGTAGCGGTACCCCACACACCACCCACGTAGCGGTACCCCACACACCACCCACGTAGCGGTACCCCACACACCACCCACGTAGCGGTACCCCACACACCACCCACGTAGCGGTACCCCACACACCACCCACGTAGCGGTACCCCACACACACCCACGTAGCGGTACCCCACACACCACCCACGTAGCGGTACCCCACACACCACCCACGTAGCGGTACCCCACACATCACCCACGTAGCGGTACCCCACACACCACCCACGTAGCGGTACCCCACACACCACCCACGTAGCGGTACCCCACACACCACCCACGTAGCGGTACCCCACACACACCACACACCACCCACGTAGCGGTACCCCACACACCACCCACGTAGCGGTACCCCACACACCACCCACGTAGCGGTACCCCACACACACCCACGTAGCGGTACCCCACACACCACCCACGTAGCGGTACCCCACACATCACCCACGTAGCGGTACCCCACACACCACCCACGTAGCGGTACCCCACACACCACCCACGTAGCGGTACCCCACACACCACCCACGTAGCGGTACCCCACACACCACCCACGTAGCGGTACCCCACACACCACCCACGTAGCGGTACCCCACACACCACCCACGTAGCGGTACCCCACACACCACCCACGTAGCGGTACCCCACACACACCCACGTAGCGGTACCCCACACACCACCCACGTAGCGGTACCCCACACACCACCCACGTAGCGGTACCCCACACACCACCCACGTAGCGGTACCCCACACACCACCCACGTAGCGGTACCCCACACACCACCCACGTAGCGGTACCCCACACATCACCCACGTAGCGGTACCCCACACACCACCCACGTAGCGGTACCCCACACACCACCCACGTAGCGGTACCCCACACACCACCCACGTAGCGGTACCCCACACACCACCCACGTAGCGGTACCCCACACACCACCCACGTAGCGGTACCCCACACACCACCCACGTAGCGGTACCCCACACACCACCCACGTAGCGGTACCCCACACACCACCCACGTAGCGGTACCCCACACACCACCCACGTAGCGGTACCCCACACATCACCCACGTAGCGGTACCCCACACACCACCCACGTAGCGGTACCCCACACACCACCCACGTAGCGGTACCCCACACACCACCCACGTAGCGGTACCCCACACACCACCCACGTAGCGGTACCCCACACACCACCCACGTAGCGGTACCCCACACACCACCCACGTAGCGGTACCCCACACACCACCCACGTAGCGGTACCCCACACACCACCCACGTAGCGGTACCCCACACACCACCCACGTAGCGGTACCCCACACACCACCCACGTAGCGGTACCCCACACACCACCCACGTAGCGGTACCCCACACATCACCCACGTAGCGGTACCCCACACACCACCCACGTAGCGGTACCCCACACACCACCCACGTAGCGGTACCCCACACACCACCCACGTAGCGGTACCCCACACACCACCCACGTAGCGGTACCCCACACACCACCCACGTAGCGGTACCCCACACACCACCCACGTAGCGGTACCCCACACACCACCCACGTAGCGGTACCCCACACACCACCCACGTAGCGGTACCCCACACACCACCCACGTAGCGGTACCCCACACACCACCCACGTAGCGGTACCCCACACACCACCCACGTAGCGGTACCCCACACACACACACACCACCCACGTAGCGGTACCCCACACACCACCCACGTAGCGGTACCCCACACACCACCCACGTAGCGGTACCCCACACACCACCCACGTAGCGGTACCCCACACACCACCCACGTAGCGGTACCCCACACACCACCCACGTAGCGGTACCCCACACACCACCCACGTAGCGGTACCCCACACACCACCCACGTAGCGGTACCCCACACACACACACACCACCCACGTAGCGGTACCCCACACACCACCCACGTAGCGGTACCCCACACACCACCCACGTAGCGGTACCCCACACACCACCCACGTAGCGGTACCCCACACACCACCCACGTAGCGGTACCCCACACACCACCCACGTAGCGGTACCCCACACACCACCCACGTAGCGGTACCCCACACACCACCCACGTAGCGGTACCCCACACACCACCCACGTAGCGGTACCCCACACACCACCCACGTAGCGGTACCCCACACACCACCCACGTAGCGGTACCCCACACACCACCCACGTAGCGGTACCCCACACACCACCCACGTAGCGGTACCCCACACACCACCCACGTAGCGGTACCCCACACACCACCCACGTAGCGGTACCCCACACACCACCCACGTAGCGGTACCCCACACACCACCCACGTAGCGGTACCCCACACACCACCCACGTAGCGGTACCCCACACACCACCCACGTAGCGGTACCCCACACACCACCCACGTAGCGGTACCCCACACACCACCCACGTAGCGGTACCCCACACACCACCCACGTAGCGGTACCCCACACACCACCCACGTAGCGGTACCCCACACACCACCCACGTAGCGGTACCCCACACACCACCCACGTAGCGGTACCCCACACACCACCCACGTAGCGGTACCCCACACACCACCCACGTAGCGGTACCCCACACACCACCCACGTAGCGGTACCCCACACACCACCCACGTAGCGGTACCCCACACACCACCCACGTAGCGGTACCCCACACACCACCCACGTAGCGGTACCCCACACACCACCCACGTAGCGGTACCCCACACACCACCCACGTAGCGGTACCCCACACACCACCCACGTAGCGGTACCCCACACACCACCCACGTAGCGGTACCCCACACACCACCCACGTAGCGGTACCCCACACACCACCCACGTAGCGGTACCCCACACACCACCCACGTAGCGGTACCCCACACACCACCCACGTAGCGGTACCCCACACACCACCCACGTAGCGGTACCCCACACACCACCCACGTAGCGGTACCCCACACACCACCCACGTAGCGGTACCCCACACACCACCCACGTAGCGGTACCCCACACACCACCCACGTAGCGGTACCCCACACACCACCCACGTAGCGGTACCCCACACACCACCCACGTAGCGGTACCCCACACACCACCCACGTAGCGGTACCCCACACACCACCCACGTAGCGGTACCCCACACACCACCCACGTAGCGGTACCCCACACACCACCCACGTAGCGGTACCCCACACACCACCCACGTAGCGGTACCCCACACACCACCCACGTAGCGGTACCCCACACACCACCCACGTAGCGGTACCCCACACATCACCCACGTAGCGGTACCCCACACACCACCCACGTAGCGGTACCCCACACACCACCCACGTAGCGGTACCCCACACACCACCCACGTAGCGGTACCCCACACACCACCCACGTAGCGGTACCCCACACACCACCCACGTAGCGGTACCCCACACACCACCCACGTAGCGGTACCCCACACACCACCCACGTAGCGGTACCCCACACACCACCCACGTAGCGGTACCCCACACACCACCCACGTAGCGGTACCCCACACACCACCCACGTAGCGGTACCCCACACACCACCCACGTAGCGGTACCCCACACACCACCCACGTAGCGGTACCCCACACACCACCCACGTAGCGGTACCCCACACACCACCCACGTAGCGGTACCCCACACACCACCCACGTAGCGGTACCCCACACACCACCCACGTAGCGGTACCCCACACACCACCCACGTAGCGGTACCCCACACACCACCCACGTAGCGGTACCCCACACACCACCCACGTAGCGGTACCCCACACACCACCCACGTAGCGGTACCCCACACACCACCCACGTAGCGGTACCCCACACACCACCCACGTAGCGGTACCCCACACACACACCCACGTAGCGGTACCCCACACACCACCCACGTAGCGGTACCCCACACACCACCCACGTAGCGGTACCCCACACACCACCCACGTAGCGGTACCCCACACACCACCCACGTAGCGGTACCCCACACACCACCACACGTAGCGGTACCCCACACACCACCCACGTAGCGGTACCCCACACACCACCCACGTAGCGGTACCCCACACACCACCCACGTAGCGGTACCCCACACACCACCCACGTAGCGGTACCCCACACACCACCCACGTAGCGGTACCCCACACACCACCCACGTAGCGGTACCCCACACACACCCCACACACCACCCACGTAGCGGTACCCCACACACCACCCACGTAGCGGTACCCCACACACCACCCACGTAGCGGTACCCCACACACCACCCACGTAGCGGTACCCCACACACCACCCCACACACCACCCACGTAGCGGTACCCCACACATCACCCACGTAGCGGTACCCCACACACCACCCACGTAGCGGTACCCCACACACCACCCACGTAGCGGTACCCCACACACCACCCCACACACCACCCACGTAGCGGTACCCCACACACCACCCACGTAGCGGTACCCCACACACCACCCACGTAGCGGTACCCCACACACCACCCACGTAGCGGTACCCCACACACCACCCACGTAGCGGTACCCCACACACCACCCACGTAGCGGTACCCCACACACCACCCACGTAGCGGTACCCCACACACCACCCACGTAGCGGTACCCCACACACCACCCACGTAGCGGTACCCCACACACCACCCACGTAGCGGTACCCCACACACCACCCACGTAGCGGTACCCCACACACCACCCACGTAGCGGTACCCCACACACCACCCACGTAGCGGTACCCCACACACCACACATCACCCACGTAGCGGTACCCCACACACCACCCACGTAGCGGTACCCCACACACCACCCACGTAGCGGTACCCCACACACCACCCACGTAGCGGTACCCCACACACCACCCACGTAGCGGTACCCCACACACCACCCACGTAGCGGTACCCCACACACCACCCACGTAGCGGTACCCCACACACCACCCACGTAGCGGTACCCCACACACCACCCACGTAGCGGTACCCCACACACCACCCACGTAGCGGTACCCCACACACCACCCACGTAGCGGTACCCCACACACCACCCACGTAGCGGTACCCCACACACCACCCACGTAGCGGTACCCCACACACCACCCACGTAGCGGTACCCCACACACCACCCCACACACCACCCACGTAGCGGTACCCCACACACCACCCACGTAGCGGTACCCCACACATCACCCACGTAGCGGTACCCCACACACCACCCACGTAGCGGTACCCCACACACCACCCACGTAGCGGTACCCCACACACCACCCACGTAGCGGTACCCCACACACCACCCACGTAGCGGTACCCCACACACCACCCACGTAGCGGTACCCCACACACCACCCACGTAGCGGTACCCCACACACCACCCACGTAGCGGTACCCCACACACCACCCACGTAGCGGTACCCCACACACCACCCACGTAGCGGTACCCCACACACCACCCACGTAGCGGTACCCCACACACCACCCACGTAGCGGTACCCCACACACCACCCACGTAGCGGTACCCCACACACCACCCACGTAGCGGTACCCCACACACCACCCACGTAGCGGTACCCCACACACCACCCACGTAGCGGTACCCCACACATCACCCACGTAGCGGTACCCCACACACCACCCACGTAGCGGTACCCCACACACCACCCACGTAGCGGTACCCCACACACCACCCACGTAGCGGTACCCCACACACCACCCACGTAGCGGTACCCCACACACCACCCACGTAGCGGTACCCCACACACCACCCACGTAGCGGTACCCCACACACCACCCACGTAGCGGTACCCCACACACCACCCACGTAGCGGTACCCCACACACCACCCACGTAGCGGTACCCCACACACCACCCACGTAGCGGTACCCCACACACCACCCACGTAGCGGTACCCCACACACCACCCACGTAGCGGTACCCCACACACACACACCCACGTAGCGGTACCCCACACACCACCCACGTAGCGGTACCCCACACACCACCCACGTAGCGGTACCCCACACACCACCCACGTAGCGGTACCCCACACACCACCCACGTAGCGGTACCCCACACACCACCCACGTAGCGGTACCCCACACACACCCCACACACACCCACGTAGCGGTACCCCACACACCACCCACGTAGCGGTACCCCACACACCACCCACGTAGCGGTACCCCACACACCACCCACGTAGCGGTACCCCACACACCACCCACGTAGCGGTACCCCACACACCACCCACGTAGCGGTACCCCACACACCACCCACGTAGCGGTACCCCACACACCACCCACGTAGCGGTACCCCACACACCACCCACGTAGCGGTACCCCACACACCACCCACGTAGCGGTACCCCACACACCACCCACGTAGCGGTACCCCACACACCACCCACGTAGCGGTACCCCACACACCACCCACGTAGCGGTACCCCACACACCACCCACGTAGCGGTACCCCACACACCACCCACGTAGCGGTACCCCACACACCACCCACGTAGCGGTACCCCACACACCACCCACGTAGCGGTACCCCACACACCACCCACGTAGCGGTACCCCACACACCACCCACGTAGCGGTACCCCACACACACACACCCACGTAGCGGTACCCCACACACCACCCACGTAGCGGTACCCCACACACCACCCACGTAGCGGTACCCCACACACCACCCACGTAGCGGTACCCCACACACCACCCACGTAGCGGTACCCCACACACCACCCACGTAGCGGTACCCCACACACCACCCACGTAGCGGTACCCCACACACCACCCACGTAGCGGTACCCCACACACCACCCACGTAGCGGTACCCCACACACCACCCACGTAGCGGTACCCCACACACCACCCACGTAGCGGTACCCCACACACCACCCACGTAGCGGTACCCCACACACCACCCACGTAGCGGTACCCCACACATCACCCACGTAGCGGTACCCCACACACCACCCACGTAGCGGTACCCCACACACCACCCACGTAGCGGTACCCCACACACCACCCACGTAGCGGTACCCCACACACCACCCACGTAGCGGTACCCCACACACCACCCACGTAGCGGTACCCCACACACCCCACACACCACGTAGCGGTACCCCACACACCACCCACGTAGCGGTACCCCACACACCACCCACGTAGCGGTACCCCACACATCACCCACGTAGCGGTACCCCACACACCACCCACGTAGCGGTACCCCACACACCACCCACGTAGCGGTACCCCACACACCACCCACGTAGCGGTACCCCACACACCACCCACGTAGCGGTACCCCACACACCACCCACGTAGCGGTACCCCACACACCACCACACACCACCCACGTAGCGGTACCCCACACACCACCCACGTAGCGGTACCCCACACACCACCCACGTAGCGGTACCCCACACACCACCCCACACACCACCCACGTAGCGGTACCCCACACACCACCCACGTAGCGGTACCCCACACACCACCCACGTAGCGGTACCCCACACATCACCCACGTAGCGGTACCCCACACACCACCCACGTAGCGGTACCCCACACATCACCCACGTAGCGGTACCCCACACACCACCCACGTAGCGGTACCCCACACACCACCCACGTAGCGGTACCCCACACACCACCCACGTAGCGGTACCCCACACACCACCCACGTAGCGGTACCCCACACACCACCCACGTAGCGGTACCCCACACACCACCCACGTAGCGGTACCCCACACATCACCCACGTAGCGGTACCCCACACACCACCCACGTAGCGGTACCCCACACACCACCCACGTAGCGGTACCCCACACATCACCCACGTAGCGGTACCCCACACACCACCCACGTAGCGGTACCCCACACACCACCCACGTAGCGGTACCCCACACACCACCCACGTAGCGGTACCCCACACACCACCCACGTAGCGGTACCCCACACACCACCCACGTAGCGGTACCCCACACACCACCCACGTAGCGGTACCCCACACATCACCCACGTAGCGGTACCCCACACACCACCCACGTAGCGGTACCCCACACACCCCACACCCCCACGTAGCGGTACCCCACACACCACCCACGTAGCGGTACCCCACACATCACCCACGTAGCGGTACCCCACACACCACCCACGTAGCGGTACCCCACACACCACCCACGTAGCGGTACCCCACACACCACCCACGTAGCGGTACCCCACACACCACCCACGTAGCGGTACCCCACACACCACCCACGTAGCGGTACCCCACACATCACCCACGTAGCGGTACCCCACACACCACCCACGTAGCGGTACCCCACACACACCCCACACACCACCCACGTAGCGGTACCCCACACATCACCCACGTAGCGGTACCCCACACACCACCCACGTAGCGGTACCCCACACACCACCCACGTAGCGGTACCCCACACACCACCCACGTAGCGGTACCCCACACACCACCCACGTAGCGGTACCCCACACACCACCCACGTAGCGGTACCCCACACACCACCCACGTAGCGGTACCCCACACACCACCCACGTAGCGGTACCCCACACATCACCCACGTAGCGGTACCCCACACACCACCCACGTAGCGGTACCCCACACATCACCCCACACACCACCCACGTAGCGGTACCCCACACATCACCCACGTAGCGGTACCCCACACACCACCCACGTAGCGGTACCCCACACACCACCCACGTAGCGGTACCCCACACATCACCCACGTAGCGGTACCCCACACACCACCCACGTAGCGGTACCCCACACACCACCCACGTAGCGGTACCCCACACATCACCCACGTAGCGGTACCCCACACACCACCCACGTAGCGGTACCCCACACACCACCCACGTAGCGGTACCCCACACACCACCCACGTAGCGGTACCCCACACACCACCCACGTAGCGGTACCCCACACATCACCCACGTAGCGGTACCCCACACACCACCCACGTAGCGGTACCCCACACATCACCCACGTAGCGGTACCCCACACACCACCCACGTAGCGGTACCCCACACACCACCCACGTAGCGGTACCCCACACATCACCCACGTAGCGGTACCCCACACACCACCCACGTAGCGGTACCCCACACACCACCCACGTAGCGGTACCCCACACACCACCCCACACACCACCCACGTAGCGGTACCCCACACACCACCCACGTAGCGGTACCCCACACACCACCCACGTAGCGGTACCCCACACATCACCCCACACACCACCCACGTAGCGGTACCCCACACACCACCCACGTAGCGGTACCCCACACACCACCCACGTAGCGGTACCCCACACACTACCCCACACACCACCCACGTAGCGGTACCCCACACACCACCCACGTAGCGGTACCCCACACACCACCCACGTAGCGGTACCCCACACATCACCCACGTAGCGGTACCCCACACATCACCCACGTAGCGGTACCCCACACACCACCCACGTAGCGGTACCCCACACATCACCCACGTAGCGGTACCCCACACACCACCCACGTAGCGGTACCCCACACACCACCCACGTAGCGGTACCCCACACACCACCCACGTAGCGGTACCCCACACATCACCCACGTAGCGGTACCCCACACATCACCCACGTAGCGGTACCCCACACATCACCCACGTAGCGGTACCCCACACATCACCCACGTAGCGGTACCCCACACACCACCCACGTAGCGGTACCCCACACATCACCCACGTAGCGGTACCCCACACACCACCCACGTAGCGGTACCCCACACACCACCCACGTAGCGGTACCCCACACATCACCCACGTAGCGGTACCCCACACATCACCCACGTAGCGGTACCCCACACACCACCCACGTAGCGGTACCCCACACATCACCCACGTAGCGGTACCCCACACATCACCCCACACATCACCCACGTAGCGGTACCCCACACACCACCCACGTAGCGGTACCCCACACACCACCCACGTAGCGGTACCCCACACACCACCCACGTAGCGGTACCCCACACACCACCCACGTAGCGGTACCCCACACATCACCCCACACACCACCCACGTAGCGGTACCCCACACACCACCCCACACACCACCCACGTAGCGGTACCCCACACACCACCCACGTAGCGGTACCCCACACACCACCCACGTAGCGGTACCCCACACACCACCCACGTAGCGGTACCCCACACACCACCCACGTAGCGGTACCCCACACATCACCCACGTAGCGGTACCCCACACATCACCCACGTAGCGGTACCCCACACATCACCCACGTAGCGGTACCCCACACACCACCCCACACACCACCCACGTAGCGGTACCCCACACACCACCCACGTAGCGGTACCCCACACATCACCCCACACACCACCCACGTAGCGGTACCCCACACACCACCCACGTAGCGGTACCCCACACACCACCCACGTAGCGGTACCCCACACATCACCCACGTAGCGGTACCCCACACACCACCCACGTAGCGGTACCCCACACATCACCCACGTAGCGGTACCCCACACACCACCCACGTAGCGGTACCCCACACACCACCCACGTAGCGGTACCCCACACATCACCCACGTAGCGGTACCCCACACACCACCCACGTAGCGGTACCCCACACATCACCCACGTAGCGGTACCCCACACACCACCCACGTAGCGGTACCCCACACACCACCCACGTAGCGGTACCCCACACACCACCCACGTAGCGGTACCCCACACATCACCCACGTAGCGGTACCCCACACACCACCCACGTAGCGGTACCCCACACACCACCCACGTAGCGGTACCCCACACACCACCCACGTAGCGGTACCCCACACACCACCCACGTAGCGGTACCCCACACACCACCCACGTAGCGGTACCCCACACATCACCCACGTAGCGGTACCCCACACACCACCCACGTAGCAGTACCCCACACATCACCCACGTAGCGGTACCCCACACACCACCCACGTAGCGGTACCCCACACACCAGCCTTACCCAAGGATACCTATTCGCAAAGGGGGGGAGCCTGGTACATTTCGCAATAATTTTTCCCCGAAACATTTCTAGAATCAATAACCAAGCGGCCCATGGCATTCGTTCTGCCAGCACGCCTTCTGGGTTGCGCACTCACCTTGGCCCCCTGGAGGCCCACCCAGCCGTCTCCAGCGACCGCGGCGGCTGCCCAGGTAGGCGACCGCGATACGGTAAAGCAGTAGCGCTGCGCACGCGTCCGCCAGCATGAAGGGGGCCAGCCTGCAACACAGCATGCGCGTGGGCATATGCATTGGGTGAAGGGCGCGGTGATGGCCGATGGACCGCAGAGTGCGGTGAGGTGTGGGGGATGGCCACACGGCATTCCACGCACCAGGGGCCGCATACAAGGATAGGATGATGCACAATATGGATAATGCGCGTAATGGTGGTAGGTGACGGTAACCGAGTTTGCATGGGATGGCCTATGTCGGTGCAGGGATTATACATTTCGCAAGTGACTGTCCTCCCCAGGTCTTACTAGGAGTGCGGCTGCGTAAAACGCAGGGGCAGGGGCAGTATGAGAGGCAGACGCAGATCCAGCAGTGCGCATCATAACCAGTTAATGAAAGGTAGGCAAACGCTGGTTGGAGAACAATCGCAGACAAAGCCCAACACACTGTCAAGGCAGTATGGCTGACAAAACCCAACACACTGTCAAGACGGCAGGAATGCACACGTTGTGACACCTGGCGAGGAGTGCCCGGGGCCAGCTGGTGCTTTGTAGGGTATTCAAAGTCACGGGCTGTCTTAGAGCAAAGTCCCAAAGAGACAGAAACAGGCAGGCTGCGTGGGGCACCATGACCAGCCTGTGATGGTGATGCGGCCGATGCGACGGCATTAACACTGGCGCTCCAAAAAAGGGCACGCCCCACCCGCATGCGGCCGCCAGCTGGCAGCCCGATGAGGCAGGTGCCCCACGACATGCCGGCGGGGGGGAGGGGGGGGGAAGGGGGAGAGGGAGCCATGCTGGCGCCTTCCCAACTAAACACCTTCAACGATGAATAGCCACTAACCCTCGCTGCTCATTATTAAGTCACTCTAGTAGATTCCTCACAATCCCTTCAACAATAGATCCAAAAAAGGGGGGGGGGCGTAATCCCCCCACTGACTAGACATAAGCTTTCAGAATGAGAGCACCCCGCTAACCTGGACCCACTAAACTGGTCAAAATCGCAGGTTCAACTTGGAGAGGTTAGGGGGGAGGGGACTACCATCCTGCTCTGTCCTGGCTCCATTGATGATGGGGGTTTGATAGCGATTTGATGGGGGACCCCCCTCCGCCTTTACAAGGGGGGCCTACGATACCCAAACCGAGTTTTGGGATAAACAAAGGACCTGTTTCGCAAAGACAACGCAGCATGCCGCTACAGAAGACCAAAATCACGGCATAGCGTGCAATCGCGCTGTCATGGGGGCCGGTAAGCGAGCGGGCAGGTAAACGGGTGGGCAGGTAAACGGGTGGGTGACCATGATGGCGCAACGGCAAACATTGGGGGCGATGACATCAGCACGCACCGCATCAGAGTGGCCACCCATCGTGAGCTGCCAGCATAAACGGTGACAAGCCAACAGCACAAGAACCACCAGAAGGGCAAGGCAAAGGGACGCGGGTGCGTGACGTCAGCCAGCACATCCCTGTGGGCGCAAGGGGAGCACGTCCTGTTCGTGTGGGCACAAGGGGAGCACGTCCTGTTCGTGTGGGCACAAGGGGAGCACGTCCTGTTCGTGTGGGCGCTAGGGGAGCACGTCCTGTTCGTGTGGGCACAAGGGGAGCACGTCCTGTTCGTGTGGGCACAAGGGGAGCACGTCCTGTTCGTGTGGGCGCTAGGGGAGCACACCCTGTTCGTGTGGGCACAAGGGGAGCACGTCCTGTTCGTGTGGGCACAAGGGGAGCACGTCCTGTTCGTGTGGGCACAAGGGGGGCACGTCCTGTTCGTGTGGGCACAAGGGGAGCACGTCCTGTTCGTGTGGGCACAAGGGGAGCACGTCCTGTTCGTGTGGGCACAAGGGGAGCACGTCCTGTTCGTGTGGGCACAAGGGGGGCACGTCCTGTTCGTGTGGGCACAAGGGGGGCACGTCCTGTTCGTGTGGGCACAAGGGGAGCACGTCCTGTTCGTGTGGGCACAAGGGGAGCACGTCCTGTTCGTGTGGGCGCTAGGGGAGCACACCCTGTTCGTGTGGGCACAAGGGGAGCACGTCCTGTTCGTGTGGGCACAAGGGGAGCACGTCCTGTTCGTGTGGGCGCTAGGGGAGCACGTCCTGTTCGTGTGGGCGCAAGGGGAGCACACCCTGTTCGTGTGGGCACAAGGGGAGCACGTCCTGTTCGTGTGGGCACAAGGGGAGCACGTCCTGTTCGTGTGGGCGCTAGGGGAGCACGTCCTGTTCGTGTGGGCGCTAGGGAGCACGTCCTGTTCGTGTGGGCACAAGGGGAGCACGTCCTGTTCGTGTGGGCGCTAGGGGAGCACGTCCTGTTCGTGTGGGCACAAGGGGGGCACGTCCTGTTCGTGTGGGCACAAGGGGAGCACGTCCTGTTCGTGTGGGCGCTAGGGGAGCACGTCCTGTTCGTGTGGGCACAAGGGGAGCACGTCCTGTTCGTGTGGGCGCTAGGGGAGCACGTCCTGTTCGTGTGGGCACAAGGGGAGCACGTCCTGTTCGTGTGGGCACAAGGGGAGCACGTCCTGTTCGTGTGGGCGCTAGGGGAGCACGTCCTGTTCGTGTGGGCGCTAGGGGAGCACGTCCTGTTCGTGTGGGCACAAGGGGAGCACGTCCTGTTCGTGTGGGCGCTAGGGGAGCACGTCCTGTTCGTGTGGGCGCAAGGGGAGCACGTCCTGTTCGTGTGGGCACAAGGGGAGCACGTCCTGTTCGTGTGGGCACAAGGGGAGCACGTCCTGTTCGTGTGGGCACAAGGGGAGCACGTCCTGTTCGTGTGGGCGCTAGGGGAGCACGTCCTGTTCGTGTGGGCACAAGGGGAGCACGTCCTGTTCGTGTGGGCACAAGGGGAGCACGTCCTGTTCGTGTGGGCACAAGGGGAGCACGTCCTGTTCGTGTGGGCGCAAGGGGAGCACGTCCTGTTCGTGTGGGCACAAGGGGAGCACGTCCTGTTCGTGTGGGCGCTAGGGGAGCACGTCCTGTTCGTGTGGGCGCTAGGGGAGCACGTCCTGTTCGTGTGGGCACAAGGGGGGCACGTCCTGTTCGTGTGGGCACAAGGGGAGCACGTCCTGTTCGTGTGGGCGCTAGGGGAGCACACCCTGTTCGTGTGGGCACAAGGGGAGCACGTCCTGTTCGTGTGGGCACAAGGGGAGCACGTCCTGTTCGTGTGGGCGCAAGGGGAGCACGTCCTGTTCGTGTGGGCACAAGGGGAGCACGTCCTGTTCGTGTGGGCACAAGGGGAGCACGTCCTGTTCGTGTGGCCACAAGGGGAGCACGTCCTGTTCGTGTGGGCGCTAGGGGAGCACGTCCTGTTCGTGTGGGCGCAAGGGGAGCACGTCCTGTTCGTGTGGGCACAAGGGGAGCACGTCCTGTTCGTGTGGGCACAAGGGGAGCACGTCCTGTTCGTGTGGGCACAAGGGGGCACGTCCTGTTCGTGTGGGCGCAAGGGGAGCACGTCCTGTTCGTGTGGGCGCAAGGGGAGCACGTCCTGTTCGTGTGGGCGCAAGGGGAGCACGTCCTGTTCGTGTGGGCACAAGGGGAGCACGTCCTGTTCGTGTGGGCACAAGGGGAGCACGTCCTGTTCGTGTGGGCGCAAGGGGAGCACGTCCTGTTCGTGTGGGCACAAGGGGAGCACGTCCTGTTCGTGTGGGCGCAAGGGGAGCACGTCCTGTTCGTGTGGGCACAAGGGGAGCACGTCCTGTTCGTGTGGGCGCAAGGGGAGCACGTCCTGTTCGTGTGGGCACAAGGGGAGCACGTCCTGTTCGTGTGGGCGCAAGGGGAGCACGTCCTGTTCGTGTGGGCACAAGGGGAGCACGTCCTGTTCGTGTGGGCGCTAGGGGAGCACGTCCTGTTCGTGTGGGCACAAGGGGAGCACGTCCTGTTCGTGTGGGCACAAGGGGAGCACGTCCTGTTCGTGTGGGCACAAGGGGAGCACGTCCTGTTCGTGTGGGCGCTAGGGGAGCACGTCCTGTTCGTGTGGGCACAAGGGGAGCACGTCCTGTTCGTGTGGGCGCAAGGGGAGCACGTCCTGTTCGTGTGGGCGCAAGGGGAGCACGTCCTGTTCGTGTGGGCACAAGGGGAGCACGTCCTGTTCGTGTGGGCACAAGGGGAGCACGTCCTGTTCGTGTGGGCACAAGGGGAGCACGTCCTGTTCGTGTGGGCGCAAGGGGAGCACGTCCTGTTCGTGTGGGCACAAGGGGAGCACGTCCTGTTCGTGTGGGCACAAGGGGGCACGTCCTGTTCGTGTGGGCACAAGGGGGCACGTCCTGTTCGTGTGGGCGCAAGGGGAGCACGTCCTGTTCGTGTGGCCACAAGGGGAGCACGTCCTGTTCGTGTGGGCGCTAGGGGAGCACGTCCTGTTCGTGTGGGCACAAGGGGAGCACGTCCTGTTCGTGTGGGCGCTAGGGGAGCACGTCCTGTTCGTGTGGGCACAAGGGGAGCACGTCCTGTTCGTGTGGGCGCTAGGGGAGCACGTCCTGTTCGTGTGGGCACAAGGGGAGCACGTCCTGTTCGTGTGGGCGCAAGGGGAGCACGTCCTGTTCGTGTGGGCACAAGGGGAGCACGTCCTGTTCGTGTGGGCGCAAGGGGGGCACGTCCTGTTCGTGTGGGCACAAGGGGGGCACGTCCTGTTCGTGTGGGCGCAAGGGGAGCACGTCCTGTTCGTGTGGGCACAAGGGGAGCACGTCCTGTTCGTGTGGGCGCTAGGGGGGCACGTCCTGTTCGTGTGGGCACAAGGGGAGCACGTCCTGTTCGTGTGGGCACAAGGGGAGCACACCCTGTTCGTGTGGGCACAAGGGGAGCACGTCCTGTTCGTGTGGGCACAAGGGGGCACGTCCTGTTCGTGTGGGCACAAGGGGAGCACGTCCTGTTCGTGTGGGCACAAGGGGGGCACGTCCTGTTCGTGTGGGCACAAGGGGAGCACGTCCTGTTCGTGTGGGCACAAGGGGAGCACGTCCTGTTCGTGTGGGCACAAGGGGAGCACGTCCTGTTCGTGTGGGCGCTAGGGGAGCACGTCCTGTTCGTGTGGGCGCTAGGGGAGCACGTCCTGTTCGTGTGGGCACAAGGGGAGCACGTCCTGTTCGTGTGGGCACAAGGGGAGCACGTCCTGTTCGTGTGGGCGCTAGGGGGGCACGTCCTGTTCGTGTGGGCGCTAGGGGGGCACGTCCTGTTCGTGTGGGCGCAAGGGGAGCACGTCCTGTTCGTGTGGGCACAAGGGGAGCACGTCCTGTTCGTGTGGGCGCAAGGGGAGCACGTCCTGTTCGTGTGGGCACAAGGGGAGCACGTCCTGTTCGTGTGGGCGCTAGGGGGGCACAGGCCAGTGGGCGCAAGGAAAGCTTGAGTCAATGCACTGTGCTGGATATGGCACCGTGCTGGGTGGGGCCACCTGTCGACCCACTGTCTACCACATTCTGCAGTGGCATGCTAGCATCCCAACCGCCAACGTTGCCAAGGCCATGTCAGGTCTTGCCTCCTGCGTTGCAGTCAAGTTCCTTCCTGAATTTGGACAGCAGCATTACACAGGCCCCACCCCCTGAATTTGGACAGTATTGCAGCGCTGGCTAGTCAGCTATCTTCTCACGCACGGTAAAAGCCAAGTCCGCCGCTTACTGCTGGCACACATCACTGACCTGGCCGCGCCCGATGCCCTGAGGAAGGGGGACAGGAGCACCACCAGCAGCGGGGGGCTGTGGCACAGGGACCCTGGCGCCGTCAGCATAAGCGGAGCCAAGGGGAAACAGGAGGAGCACAGCGGCACGGGGGCTGCAATGAGATGGCCTCTCAAAAGCCCGCCCCTTGACAGGCAGGGAGCCACAACGGACTTGCCTCGCCCCCCCCAGACGGCCTCACCCCTTGCACTATGGCCTCAAACCTCCCACGACGTTGCCACCCCTACAATAGCTCCTCCTTCACCACGGCTTCACCAACCATAATTGCTTTGCCCCTACCATTGCATTGCCCCAGCCCCTACCTTACCACAATTGCTTTACCCCTACCACTGCATTGCCCCGGCCCGTACCATACCCTCGCTCCCCCAATGGCCGCATGCGGCACCGCGTCTCTCAAGTACCAAACCCAGCCACGTCTCTCAAGTACCAAACCCAGCCACGTCTCTAAAGTACCAAACCCAGCAGTCCACCGCGCAGGGCGCACACGCGCTCCGTATTGCAGGTTAGAAAGTGTGTATGGTGCGCCCCTAACAACCCCCATGCCCTGGGAGAGGCCTTAGTGTTCTCCCAACCCTATGAGGCGGCGCCACAGCATCAGCATTGTGTCAGCCTGAGTGCTTCCTGTTGTATCGCACCCGCAGGTGGGCCTTGACCATGATGCAGAGAGAGTCCTCTGTGGCCTGCTCACTGGAGGCAGTTAGAGAAGCTAGTGCAGGCTAGTCGCCCACCCTCCTGGCTGTGAATAGGGGTTGAAGGTTCCATTATTGGTACTCACGTGACAAGTCACGTGCTTTTAATAAATAATTGGTACGCCTTGTACATGACTTGATGCACAGTGACAACAGCACGGGGGTGGCATGGCGACAACAGCATGCGGATGGCGTGGCGACAACAGCGTGCGGGTGACGTTGAGTGGCACCGCGCGCAAACACTGCGAACGCATGTTATGGCACGCCGTAACGATATCATACTAGCTCTTGGAGTGGCACCGTGTACAGAGCTACCTGCCACAAGTGTAGTTGTAGTTATATTTATCGCTTCACGGTACCTTCGTAGGGCGACAAGCCGAGTTCCAGCAACTGCGCTCCTTCGGACACTGTACGGTGGGGAATGGTCCGTAGCAACAACACCTCAAATATTATCGTTATTTTTTCCCCTTGCAATATAACATACAAACTTGGCAAAAGGTAGACGTAGTAACCTGTCACTAGCCAACGACTGAATGCTCATTCGGCAGGAAAAACTTACCTCGACTGATGGACGTAAGTGGTGTTACGACCTCCACGCGTCGAGACAGCGCATCCCCAAGATTAGTCATAGCCAGGAGTGCCCTAATGCCCAAGCAGCAAAATCCGAGCAAGACAACCCCCAGCCTGGATATGGCCATCGTGGCGATTAACAAGTAGCCTATTGCACCTCTTTACCCGTTCCGATTCATCAAAGCGTGCTCAAAATTCAAGTCGGACGTATGTTTCATACATAACGCAGAGCTGAAGTGCCTAAACACCTTCACAATGGTTCCGGATCAGCAAGCACAATTCTACATTCCAGATAGACTGTTGACTACCGCCGAACACTTCAAACCCAAGTATAGTTAGCTTCTCGATTTAGTATGTTTATGAAACACCAGGGAGAAGAGCGTTTGTTAAAATTGCGGGAAATAAACAGCGTGCCAATTGCTAGGCAAATTAGATGCCATCCTTATCCGTGAAATTTCCCTGGATGTGCGGTGACTTGAGAGTGCATACGCGCAGACAAATTGATTACATGTTTGAGCATAAAAGACTAAAAAGAGTAATAATTATCGATGGGTAGGATATGATTGATACATATTGTAAACTTTCTCCCGTGCACCTTGCAGGATTCCACGCTGGAGCACCGGCAGCAATCAGCAATCAGGAAGGCATGCCCGATTTCGAGCAGCTGTCACGAAATCTCCCGCCAAACGTATCTTACCTGGTACGGTATCATCGACGGTATCGGGGATTGGATACTCTTAGATACTCCTCGCGCTCCAAGTACGGCCGTGCTGCTGCCCATGTGCGGCGTGGGCAACAACAACAACAACAACAACAACAACAACAACAACGGCCGTGCTGTGGCCCCCCAATTTCTCGCGAGGCGCCCCGTGCTCGTGCCTGGCTCGCGCACACCGGAGATCCGTTTGCAGCGACCGTCCGCGCGCGCCAGATGGTGACACGCTGGCACTTGGCAGCTCCTCAGAAGCGCTAATGGCGGTGGCGGGTGTCCCTCGCGGTAGGAACGATTATTTTTTCGGAATGTTGTGATCAGTGCGAGCGAGTTGGACGTGGGCAGGGATCACGCGCGTATTCTTTACCGCAGAAAGTCTTAGGATTGGTGAAGAAGACGAGCTTTGACAGCAATAATATTGGCTTCCACTAAACTTTCATTTGGGACCATTTTGCGGGGAAAATGGCGGACGCAGGAGCGCTTGGATGGCTTGCTGGTCACCTTGGTATTAAACATCTCTTTGCGGTATGTTTGGGCGTGGCCTCGTCATTCTCGATCCTAATTCATGCATTTCACTTCAAGCGAGATTACAGCTTCCCAGAATTTTCATTTGGAGGAGGTCGACTATCTCAATTTGTTCATGTTCTCACGTCCGTTATTATTTTAGTGGCAGTTTGGTCCCTGTGTTTGGACTGCTATTGGCGTCATCATCACTGCACAGACAGCGATTAAGGCTTTCCTGAAGTTCCTGTCTCTATCACGATCCCCTCCGTCTGTAACTCCTTTGGCCTCATTGTAGCGCCGTGTAAACAAAACTAGAGTGCTCGAATATCTAACCAGAATGTGGAGACACGTTAGCTACAAGGACTGCTGCTGAGGGCACACTAGACCCTACCCGCTGTTTTCCTCCAAGATGCTAACGGAAAAGCAAACTAGAGGAACGCATGCTTATGCGATCCCGTGATTCTGTGTCTTTTACTTTCTGGCTGCTGGTAAGTTTGGACGGAGCTTTCATGGAAATGCTGCACTGCTGGCAGCCAGGACGTTGTCCAGAATTGGGTCAATGCCGCACGCCTGGCTCTCGAGTAGCGTGCACGGAATCGCTTCACTCATTAGTTCGTTGTTTAGCCAGTTTTACTTGAGATGACCAAGCTCCACACAGGTCCACACAAGCTGGGATTATAGGCCTTGGTGAATAGCCTGGCTGGCAGGAAGAGTGCTGCCCACTAGAGCATTCTCGTCCACTAGAGCACTCCCAGCAACTTCTTCTCGCCAGGCTTCGATTTGGTTTGTGCGGCTATCGGTCATGGATGCAGGGTAGCTGCATGCGCGCTGGTTTTAACTGTTTTATGGCCAGTGGTGGATGGCAGCAGGAAGCAGTAAGTGATTGTGGGCCCCCTTAATCAATCAAAGCCCCCCTCCTATTGTTGCCCCTTGGATCCTCTCTTACGGTACTGATCTGTCCCCGGGGCTGGGGGAACACGAAAGCAAAAGGTGGGCCACGATCACCGACACAAGTCCTCATGCCTTCTTAGTGTAGCAAGATGTCCTTCCAAGACAACGACCTGAATACTTCCAAGACAACGACCTGTGGGATGAACATTTCAGCGAGCGCGTGGTCAGCTGCCTCCTTTGAGAATGACTGAATATTATTCAACACGGTCCTCTACCTGAGCTGGACTTATCCCATAGTCACTTCATGCCTGCCCTCACCGCGCTCGTGGCCGCTCACACGTCTCCTGTTCTCTGCCATGTGGCGTTGCTTCCTTTTCTCTGCCATGTGGTGTTGCTTCCTTTTCTCCTGCCATGTGGTGTTGCTTCCTTTTCTCCTGCCATGTGGTGTTGCTTCCTTTTCTCCGGCCATGTGGTGTCCATTGTGCCTTGCGTATCTGCCTGTCCGGCTGTCCATGCCGTTGGCTACTCCTACCCAAACAAAACGATTGTGCTGCCAAACGAAACAACGCTGCTGCTGGCCGCCCCACCTGCCAGGCGTCCCTGAAGAGTTTCACGATGATCGCGCTGTCGGAAATAGGGGACAAGACGTTCTTCATCGCAGCGGTTGGCTGCGCGCAATCGTGTTGGGAATAAGGGACTAGACGTTCTTCATTGCAGCAGTAGTCAGCACGCCATCATGTGGGGAATAGGGGGCAAGATGTTCCTCATCGCAGCAGTGGGCAGCGCAGCTTCATGCTGGCCTTAGGGTGTGGGGTGGTGGCGGTAGCCGCGATGGGGAGCACGGGACCCATGGCTTTGCAAGGCAACAACATTTTCTGGTTTCCGTACTTGACAGTGTGGGTGGGTGGGTGGGGGGGGGGGGAGTTGACAAGCATGTTGGCGGGTTGGTGGCGAGGGCATGGGCGGATTGTCAAAGACAGCATCAGTGGTGATGCCAGTATGATGATGTGGCATTCTCCGATGCTGTGACGTGCTTTGACTGTCAGAGTTACACGCAACCTAGGGCATGCATGCACGTTAGAATGCAAAGTCATGGGAGCAGAGCACCTCCTTTTTTTCTGACGGCATGCATCTGCCACTGCGCGATATTGTTTGTCTTCATCAGATTTGTATGGAGGGTAGCCAAGTGAAGTGCTGAGATTTACTCCCCGGATGCTGCTTTGTGCTCTCTCTTCCACACCCAACCCCGGGGACCACCTCTATCCCTTGCCGCATCCTCCGCGTTGCCCCCATGTGGCCCCCCTTTTCCCACCCTTCCCTGCACCCACCTTGTGCTGCACCTGACTTGAGCCCCGTTGTCACCCCTCGATGGCCACGTCCCATCCTCGCTCCACTGTTTTGCTGCCCATGCACCTGCCTCCCTTGGCCCTCCTGGCGGTGCAGGTGCTGGCGATGCGCAACTCGCGCATGCGCGTCTTCATGGGCACCATCATGGCCATGCTGGTGAGTTCCGCCGCGTATGCAAGCATCCATATCTGCTAGTACAGAGGGTGAAATTGCGAAAGAGAGATGATAATGACCCTGGGCAAAAAGTCACTGTAAGTGAAATTATGAGGCAGGAGGGCAGGCGGGCAGGCGGGCAGGCGGGCAGTCAGTCCGCCGGTTGTTCAGTTGGTTGTTCAGTTGGTTGTTCAGTTGGTTGTTCAGTTGGTCGGGTGGTCTGTCGGTTGGGCGGGCGGGCGGGCGGGCGGGCGAGCGAGCAGGCGGGCGAGCAGGCGGGCGGGCAGGCGGGCGGGCGGGCGGGCGGGCGGCGGGCGGCGGGCGGGCGGGCGGGCGGGCGGGCGGGCGAGCAGGCGGGCGAGCAGGCGGGCGGGCGGGCGGGCGGGTGGGCGGGTGGGCGGGCGGGCGGGCGGGCGGGCGGGCGGGTGTGCGGGCGGCGGGCGGCGGGCGGGCGGGCGGGCGGGCGGGCGGGCGGGCGGGTGTGCGGGCGGGCGGGCGGGCGGCGGCGGGCGGGCGGCGGGCGGGCGGGCGGCGGGCGGGCGGGCGGCGGCGGGCGGGCGGGCGGGCGGGCGGGCGGGCGGGCGGGCGGGTGGGCGGGCGGGCGGGCGGGCGGGCGGGCGGGTGTGCGGGCGGGCGAGCGGGCGGGCGGGCGGGCGGGCGGGTGTGCGGGCGGGCGGGCGGGCGGGCGGGCGGGCGGGCGGGCGGGCGGCGGGCGGGCGGGCGGGCGGGCGGGCGGGCGGCGGGCGGGCAGGGTTGTGGGCAGGGTTGTGGGCAGGGTTGTGGGCAGGGTTGTGGGCACCTGGGAACCACCCGCCTGGGGCAGTGTCTCCCTACATCATGCCCGCCCCTGGCTATGCACCATTCTCCATTACTGTTGGTGTCAGAGCACCTACGACCTTATGTGGCAATGGGGAGACCCTTTCTTCTGGGGTTGTGGGAAGCATGGTGACGCATCGCCGTTTCTTGCGTTTATGCTGCCACCTGACTTGTTCCTGGCAATATTCACATAGTACGTATGAAATACGATGCACTCATGCACCCAACCATGGTCCCACCGGGGTCATTGCAGGCAGTAGCACTAGTCCAATGCTGTGCTACATAAGAACGGCACTCGACACATGAATAGGAATGTCACCTAGGTTTACACATAATGCTCGGTTTGGGTTTTGGTAGCACCATGCCTGACCCAACGGTTTGCGTGTGTCTTCCTTCCTGTCCTGCCCAGCCTTGTCTACCCATGCCTGCCCATTGGTAAGCACTTCTTTCTCGTCCACCGTTGCGTACTCTTTGGTGTGCTCACCCTCGTCCACGCATGCCTGCTGCTGATGCCTTCTTGCATCCCCGCAGGTGATGACGGTGATAGCGGCGGGTGTGGGTTGGGCTGCCCCCAACCTGGTGAGTGGCAGCACGTACTAGACGGCCTCATCGTGGCCGAGCTGCTCTTCTCCCTGGTTCCTTGATTCACGTTGTTGATGGCGAATACTCTTCACCTGCTAGTCAAGGCAGGGCCTTGCCATTCCCTTAGCCCCCTTTTGCTGCCGATGATACACATGCGCGTCCGTAAGTCGATGTGTGCGGTAGGGTGGGGGCGCACCACGTGTGTAGGAGCACGCATGTGGGTGCTTGGTATTGCCACCGCAGCTCGATGGCAGGGACATGCTCACCGCGCCCCCGCCATGCTGTACGGTGCATAGCGGCATGACTCGACGTCCATGGGGGGAGGGGTGTCTGCCTCGTTATCCTGGCGTAGCGGCTGGCGTAGCGGCTGGCGTAGTGGCTGGCGTAGCGGCTGGCGTAGCGGCTGGCGTAGCGGCTGGCGTAGCGGCTGGCGTAGCGGCTGGCGTAGCGGCTGGCGTAGCGGCTGGCGTAGCGGCTGGCGTAGCGGCTGGCGTAGCGGCTGGCGTAGCGGCTGGCGTAGCGGCTGGCGTAGCGGCTGGCGTAGCGGCTGGCGTAGCGGCTGGCGTAGCGGCTGGCGTAGCGGCTGGCGTAGCGGCTGGCGTAGCGGCTGGCGTAGCGGCTGGCGTAGCGGCTGGCGTAGCGGCTGGCGTAGCGGCTGGCGTAGCGGCTGGCGTAGCGGCTGGCGTAGCGGCTGGCGTAGCGGCTGGCGTAGCGGCTGGCGTAGCGGCTGGCGTAGCGGCTGGCGTAGCGGCTGGCGTAGCGGCTGGCGTAGCGGCTGGCGTAGCGGCTGGCGTAGCGGCTGGCGTAGCGGCTGGCGTAGCGGCTGGCGTAGCGGCTGGCGTAGCGGCTGGCGTAGCGGCTGGCGTAGCGGCTGGCGTAGCGGCTGGCGTAGCGGCTGGCGTAGCGGCTGGCGTAGCGGCTGGCGTAGCGGCTGGCGTAGCGGCTGGCGTAGCGGCTGGCGTAGCGGCTGGCGTAGCGGCTGGCGTAGCGGCTGGCGTAGCGGCTGGCGTAGCGGCTGGCGTAGCGGCTGGCGTAGCGGCTGGCGTAGCGGCTGGCGTAGCGGCTGGCGTAGCGGCTGGCGTAGCGGCTGGCGTAGCGGCTGGCGTAGCGGCTGGCGTAGCGGCTGGCGTAGCGGCTGGCGTAGCGGCTGGCGTAGCGGCTGGCGTAGCGGCTGGCGTAGCGGCTGGCGTAGCGGCTGGCGTAGCGGCTGGCGTAGCGGCTGGCGTAGCGGCTGGCGTAGCGGCTGGCGTAGCGGCTGGCGTAGCGGCTGGCGTAGCGGCTGGCGTAGCGGCTGGCGTAGCGGCTGGCGTAGCGGCTGGCGTAGCGGCTGGCGTAGCGGCTGGCGTAGCGGCTGGCGTAGCGGCTGGCGTAGCGGCTGGCGTAGCGGCTGGCGTAGCGGCTGGCGTAGCGGCTGGCGTAGCGGCTGGCGTAGCGGCTGGCGTAGCGGCTGGCGTAGCGGCTGGCGTAGCGGCTGGCGTAGCGGCTGGCGTAGCGGCTGGCGTAGCGGCTGGCGTAGCGGCTGGCGTAGCGGCTGGCGTAGCGGCTGGCGTAGCGGCTGGCGTAGCGGCTGGCGTAGCGGCTGGCGTAGCGGCTGGCGTAGCGGCTGGCGTAGCGGCTGGCGTAGCGGCTGGCGTAGCGGCTGGCGTAGCGGCTGGCGTAGCGGCTGGCGTAGCGGCTGGCGTAGCGGCTGGCGTAGCGGCTGGCGTAGCGGCTGGCGTAGCGGCTGGCGTAGCGGCTGGCGTAGCGGCTGGCGTAGCGGCTGGCGTAGCGGCTGGCGTAGCGGCTGGCGTAGCGGCTGGCGTAGCGGCTGGCGTAGCGGCTGGCGTAGCGGCTGGCGTAGCGGCTGGCGTAGCGGCTGGCGTAGCGGCTGGCGTAGCGGCTGGCGTAGCGGCTGGCGTAGCGGCTGGCGTAGCGGCTGGCGTAGCGGCTGGCGTAGCGGCTGGCGTAGCGGCTGGCGTAGCGGCTGGCGTAGCGGCTGGCGTAGCGGCTGGCGTAGCGGCTGGCGTAGCGGCTGGCGTAGCGGCTGGCGTAGCGGCTGGCGTAGCGGCTGGCGTAGCGGCTGGCGTAGCGGCTGGCGTAGCGGCTGGCGTAGCGGCTGGCGTAGCGGCTGGCGTAGCGGCTGGCGTAGCGGCTGGCGTAGCGGCTGGCGTAGCGGCTGGCGTAGCGGCTGGCGTAGCGGCTGGCGTAGCGGCTGGCGTAGCGGCTGGCGTAGCGGCTGGCGTAGCGGCTGGCGTAGCGGCTGGCGTAGCGGCTGGCGTAGCGGCTGGCGTAGCGGCTGGCGTAGCGGCTGGCGTAGCGGCTGGCGTAGCGGCTGGCGTAGCGGCTGGCGTAGCGGCTGGCGTAGCGGCTGGCGTAGCGGCTGGCGTAGCGGCTGGCGTAGCGGCTGGCGTAGCGGCTGGCGTAGCGGCTGGCGTAGCGGCTGGCGTAGCGGCTGGCGTAGCGGCTGGCGTAGCGGCTGGCGTAGCGGCTGGCGTAGCGGCTGGCGTAGCGGCTGGCGTAGCGGCTGGCGTAGCGGCTGGCGTAGCGGCTGGCGTAGCGGCTGGCGTAGCGGCTGGCGTAGCGGCTGGCGTAGCGGCTGGCGTAGCGGCTGGCGTAGCGGCTGGCGTAGCGGCTGGCGTAGCGGCTGGCGTAGCGGCTGGCGTAGCGGCTGGCGTAGCGGCTGGCGTAGCGGCTGGCGTAGCGGCTGGCGTAGCGGCTGGCGTAGCGGCTGGCGTAGCGGCTGGCGTAGCGGCTGGCGTAGCGGCTGGCGTAGCGGCTGGCGTAGCGGTGGAAATAAGAAGCCATTTGGCTGCCTGGGCATGCTCCAAACGGTTCCAATGCCCAGGCAAGGTAGTGGCCGAGGGCAGCGTTTGCCCTTGTGTGTTCATGATTTGGTTTTGAAGTGTTGAAGTGGACCAATGTGTGTTCATTATTTCGTACTTAACATGCTTGATGCGCCATGGCGCGCTCACGTCACTGCTACCAGTACTTGTGGTCGCGAATACTAATGCGCGCACGTCACTGCTACTAGTACTGGTGGTCGCAAATACTAATGCGCACACGTCACTGCTACTAGTACTGGTGGTCGCAAATACTAATGCGCACACATCACTGCTACTAGTACTGGTGGTCGCAAATACTGATGCGCACACGTCACTGCTACCAGTACTGGTGGTCGCGAATACTAATGCGCACACGTCACTGCTACTAGTACTGGTGGTCGCGAATACTAATGCGCACACGTCACTGCTACCAGTACTGGTGGTCGCAAATACTAATGCGCACACGTCACTGCTACCAGTACTGGTGGTCGCAAATACTAATGCGCACACGTCACTGCTACCAGTACTGGTGGTCGCAAATACTAATGCGCACACGTCACTGCTACTAGTACCGGTGGTCGCAAATACTAATGCGCACACGTTTCTGCTACCAGTACTGGTGGTCGCGAATACTAATGCGCACACGTCACTGCTACTAGTACTGGTGGTCGCAAATACTAATGCGCACACGTCACTGCTACTAGTACCGGTGGTCGCAAATACTAATGCGCACACATCACTGCTGCTAGTACTGGTGGTCGCAAATACTAATGCGCACACGTCACTGCTACCAGTACTTGTGGTCGCGAATACTAATGCGCACACGTCACTGCTACCAGTACTGGTGGTCGCAAATACTAATGCGCACACATCACTGCTACCAGTACTTGTGGTCGCGAATACTAATGCGCACACGTCACTGCTACTAGTACCGGTGGTCGCAAATACTAATGCGCACACGTCACTGCTACTAGTACTTGTGGTCGCAAATACTAATGCGCACACGTCACTGCTACTAGTACTGGTGGTCGCGAATACTAATGCGCACACGTCACTGCTACCAGTACTGGTGGTCGCAAATACTAATGCGCACACATCACTGCTACTAGTACCGGTGGTCGCGAATACTAATGCGCACACGTCACTGCTACTAGTACTGGTGGTCGCGAATACTAATGCGCACACGTCACTGCTACCAGTACTGGTGGTCGCAAATACTAATGCGCACACGTCACTGCTACCAGTACTGGTGGTCGCGAATACTAATGCGCACACGTCACTGCTACTAGTACTGGTGGTCGCGAATACTAATGCGCACACGTCACTGCTACCAGTACTGGTGGTCGCAAATACTAATGCGCACACGTCACTGCTACCAGTACTGGTGGTCGCGAATACTAATGCGCACACGTCACTGCTACTAGTACCGGTGGTCGCAAATACTCTTGCGCACACGTCACTGCTGCTAGTACTGGTGGTCGCGAACTTGGGAATACCTGTGCTCCCATGTTGCTGCTACTGCTGCGTTCCAGGGTTTCCAAGCACTGTTTGCTAATGTCAGTGCTCATGCGCATGCGTTGCTGTCCCTGACGCCCTCGCGCCAGATCTCCAAGTACTGGACCCACTGGGGGGCCACCGTCCTCTTCCTCGTGTTTGGCCTCAAGATGCTGCACGAGTGGGCCACCCACAACGTGGAGTGAGTAGCGCGCTGCCCCCGTGTTGTTTCCCCCACGCCCTGGCCTTGTGTCCTCCCCCACGCACACTGCCATGTGTTCTATCAGCGGTTACCGGCTGCATGTCCCTTCCCAGGCACTACACCGCATGCCCCCCTCCCATGGACCCCACTGCTCTTATTGCCACATCCTACCATGGGTGGGCGGCCTGATACCCGTATTTCTCGTCTGTGCTCACAGCCGCATCGTCCTTCAACATCATCAGCTCTGCGTCTCCGGGTGCTTGACTGGCCAATGTTGGCTGTAGCATGTGCTCCAAGGATTGAGAGAGGATTGTTGGAGGTGCTCACCTTCATATTAGGCAGCCTTGGTGGTTGTGTGTTGGGGTATGGGATTTTCCTATGATCCCTATACGGTTTCATCAGTGGTGCACCGCTGGTTTGGGAGAGCGCCACTTTGGTGGCAAATCATGCGGTCGCTGCATGCGGTTGTGTCGCCCCTTTCTACATGCTAGCACGGGCAGCCGCATCTTAATGAAATGACCCACCGGTCACCCACCACTATGAACAAACATTTGAGAATAATCAATGGTCACGTAGGCAGTCCGACATTGACAACCACCGACGCATGCGTCACTGCCCCCCCCCTCCCCCCGCCACTTTGCCTTCATTACGGCAGAGTAGGCCAATATTTCCTATCCCCCCCCACACCTTTCCCTCCTCTATCTCTTAGACAACCACAGTTTGTTTGCCTCCCTCTGACCTCGTTTGGTGCACCACATGCCCACCCTCCTCTCACCACCTTTGCCCCCCCCAGGCCGTTTGCGCAGGAGCTGCAAGAGGTGGAGTCAGAGTTGGTACGTGGCCATTGCACCTTTGTGACCGTGGTGCTTGGTTTGTGGGCACATAGGCAAGCAGGGTGCCACCAGCATGGGTTCCTATGGTCAACGAGCTAGGGTGGGGGATGCCAGTGGCACAGATGGCGGTGGCACAGATGGCAGTGGCATGACTAGGCAGGGTGGTATGGCTGCGATGGCAGTGCTGTTCATGCGAAGGGGGGGATCCTTGCATTTGAATAGAGGGGGGGCTTCTGTCTGGTGTAATGGGGGGGGGCTGCCTTTGGTACGTAGAGATTGTGTAAGCATGCTACAGTTGCTGAGTTTCAAGGGAGACTTCCCCGGCATGCATGCATGCGGGGCTGCATTGCTGTCCTTGTGGTGAAAGCTGGAACAAGGGCATGTCATCCTACTTCCACAGCGCCTGCATGGCAGGGTGGCAGGGTGGCGGCTGTGGCCATGGGGTGCATTTCCGTTCACTACACTTCCTTATGAAGACAAGTTCATTTGGACGTCCTGCACCTTCGCTTTCTCCTAGGCTTGCCTTAACTTAGCTCTGCACTAGGACCCCAGCTCACACCTGCCACGCACATCACCCCGCATACCCTGCTCGCACCCGCAGAAGTAAGCGCAGCACCTGGTAGGGTGATCAGGTGGGGTGCCCGCCCCGCTGCTGCCCCGTTGGATGCATCGCTACCCTTCCTTGCGCCCCGCAGCCACATCTATGGCTTTGCTTCACCCAGACCTGTGCCACTGCTCGTGCTTGGCTCGCCTGCGCCCGCCATGCTCAGAATTTAGTCAGCAGTTATGATACCTTTGCTAAGTTCCTATATTGTTCGGTTCATGCGTCATGCTTGCCGTGGGACAACGTCGGCCTGGGGTCGACCCGGTGTGCGTAATGATGAACGGCGTTTCCGGTTTATCGAGCAGGGGTCCTTGTCATCTCCAACAAAACGAGCACGGGTGAGCGGGCAGCTGGCGTGTGGTGGTTATGGTCATGGGAGTGTCCGCGTATCGCAGGAGCAAGGCAATGTGGCAATTTGCCATGGAGTCCCTTTCTGTTGGTTAACAAACTGCTGCGCAAACGTGTACACATTGCCAAACGCAGAGATGATGGTTCTTGATCAATCCAGTGGATGTGAGTTTGAGCGGTGGGTTGGGATTCCCAGGTTGCTACCCTTGTGTAAATCCCTGCCTTGGTCATACCTGTATCAGCGCTGTGTGCTTGGCATGTGCTTCGTGCCTCTTGGGTCGATCCAACGTGTGCACATCTCTGCATGGTTATTCTGCGTGGGCCGCCTGGTTGATGGGAGCTTTGTGCTAGTGCGCTGCTTTTGGTGCTCACACGCCCACATTGCCCCACCCCCGCGCCCCAGCATCCTTCCACATTCAGTTAAGTCATTCTACATTACTTAGCCTCTCACCTTGCCCTAGTCTGCATGGCCCATACAACCTTCACTGCAACCTTACCCACACGGAGCCCATACCTTGTCCATCCAGCCTTCATGGAGCTGAGGAACACATGGAAGAGCATGGCCCATCTCCACACAAAATGGATGAACGATGTCTCTGGCGCCCAGGGAATACTACCGCCCTGGGGATGCTCCTTGTGTCACAGGGTGAGTAGCCCATGCCCGTCCTGTGAATGCATGAACTAACTTATTCTGTGAGTGCTGCGTGGCATGTGTTGTGACCTGGTCGCCCTGCTGCTGCAACAATGCGGGGACTCATCCTGGCTCCTGGCCGTGGGGGGATGTGTGGTCGGTACTGGCTTCCATCGGGCAGAAAGACTCCATGAAGAAGCTGCGCCTCCCATTCCACCCGATTTTCATCGAGGTACCTGCCTGTCAACCAGCCTGGCTGTAGCTGTGACAGCCAGTGGAAGACCCCGAATGGTTATTACATCAAGAAGAAATAGCATCAAATGCATAACAGCAGTCGCTATCCTATCGCTGTCAAGCTGCTCGTTGTTTCGCTTGTCAATCACCAATATACCCCAGTTCTGTGACACAGCTTCTTATTCATGCCGAGCACCCTGCTGAGCACCCTGCTGAGCACCCTGCCGAGCACCCTGCCGAGCACCCTGCTGAGCACCCTGTATGGCACGGGCCGTTGCAGTGTCAAGTTTGTGCTGGTTTCTTCATGTATGAGAAATGCCCACGTCCTGTCCAGGCACATGCGCCGTTCTGTCGCCGGTGCACTGCCACAGCGCATGCTCTGGCAGGCCCACTCTCCAGCATGCGTGACCGCGTGCCTTGCAGCTTCCACATGCGTGACTGCGTGGCCTGTGGCATGCTGCCGGGGTCAGCGCAGGCTGCTCTCTTCATTGCTGCACTCTTGGAATGGCACACATATGCTGGCACGCCAGGGCTTGAAGCATGGCACGCAGTGCATAGGCTCTTTATGAATCCACCAATAGCCAGGT
Source organism: Mesostigma viride (assembly GCA_009746045.1). Taxonomy (NCBI): domain Eukaryota; kingdom Viridiplantae; phylum Streptophyta; class Mesostigmatophyceae; order Mesostigmatales; family Mesostigmataceae; genus Mesostigma; species Mesostigma viride. The sequence goes on from RPFO01000288.1 coordinate 1,200,510, forward strand.
AGACACGCATGAATGTATCAGGTAGCCCTGGCAGCGGATGCCACAACAGCTTGCTTGGGTGCCAGCATGCATGGGGGAATCATTGCCAGCGCCTGGACGTGAGCCATGAATTCGCCAAATGTTTCGAACCCAGCTTGTTCATATCTACCGTTTCTGCATATTCCAGGTGCCTGTGCTGGTGGCTCATGTGCCGAGATGTCTGGGTATGCCCTAAGGGTGCTGGCTGCGTATCTTCTGTGCTCGTGTCCTTTTGCCGCTGAGCTCATGGGAACCTTCTTTTTTCGCAAGAAATTCTCGTCACCATTAACCCTGGCAACCGTCGCCCCCTGCCTGTACCGGTGTCCCCTCACCGGGACTGGTCCCCTTGTGTTGCTCCGTGCCCTGCCCCTGCCTGTACCGGTGTCCCCTCCCCCGCCCTTGTGTTGCTCCGTGCCGTGCCCCTGCCTGTACCGGTGTCCCCTCCCCCGCCCTTGTGTTGCTCCGTGCCCTGCCCCTGCCTGTACCGGTGTCCCCTCCCCCGCCCTTGTGTTGCTCCGTGCCGTGCCCCTGCCTGTACCGGTGTCCCCTCCCCCGCCCTTGTGTTGCTCCGTGCCCTGCCCCTGCCTGTACCGGTGTCCCCTCCCCCGCCCTTGTGTTGCTCCGTGCCCTGCCCCTGCCTGTACCGGTGTCCCCTCCCCCGCCCTTGTGTTGCTCCGTGCCCTGCCCCTGCCTGTACCGGTGTCCCCTCCCCCGCCCTTGTGTTGCTCCGTGCCCTGCCCCTGCCTGTACCGGTGTCCCCTCCCCCGCCCTTGTGTTGCTCCGTGCCCTGCCCCTGCCTGTACCGGTGTCCCCTCCCCGCCCTTGTGTTGCTCCGTGCCCTGCCCCTGCCTGTACCGGTGTCCCCTCCCCGCCCTTGTGTTGCTCCGTGCCCTGCCCCTGCCTGTACCGGTGTCCCCTCCCCCGCCCTTGTGTTGCTCCGTGCCGTGCCCCTGCCTGTACCGGTGTCCCCTCCCCCGCCCTTGTGTTGCTCCGTGCCCTGCCCCTGCCTGTACCGGTGTCCCCTCCCCCGCCCTTGTGTTGCTCCGTGCCCTGCCCCTGCCTGTACCGGTGTCCCCTCCCCCGCCCTTGTGTTGCTCCGTGCCCTGCCCCTGCCTGTACCGGTGTCCCCTCCCCCGCCCTTGTGTTGCTCCGTGCCCTGCCCCTGCCTGTACCGGTGTCCCCTCCCCCGCCCTTGTGTTGCTCCGTGCCCTGCCCCTGCCTGTACCGGTGTCCCCTCCCCCGCCCTTGTGTTGCTCCGTGCCCTGCCCCTGCCTGTACCGGTGTCCCCTCCCCCGCCCTTGTGTTGCTCCGTGCCCTGCCCCTGCCTGGACCGGTGTCCCCTCCCCCGCCCTTGTGTTGCTCCGTGCCCTGCCCCTGCCTGCCTCTATCCCGCCCATGCAGGCGTTCACGCTGACCTTCCTTGCTGAGTGGGGCGACCGCAGCCAGGTGGGTGTCACAGCGTACAGGCAATAAACCACGTGGTTGGCACGTCGCAAAGGCCATAAGTAATGGTGGGAACAGACAGAAGGGCACGGTAGAGAGTGGAGTGCTTACCAAAGTAAAACCCATCATGGTATTCATGCTTGCTCTGGATGTGCACCCCCGCGCACAGAACGGCTCCTGGTGGCGTGTGCAGGAAGCAAATGGTTGTTTCAAAAATGTGCAGGAGGCAAACGGTTGGTGGCACACATGTGCAGTATTGTGAACGGTTGGTGGTGTAGAGTTGCATGTGCAGGAGTGCATGCCATGAGCTGTGGCACGGTGCACGTGCTGCCTGCACTCCAAGGGGGATGGAGCACGCTTGACCAGCCAGGGTGTCTACCCATATATCGTGTGCAGCACGGGCAAGGGAGGGCCGTGGTCCGTCCGTGTGGCGCCATCGATGCTTCACGCCTGGACAGCCCTGCATTGGGCTGTTGTAAGCCACTAACGCACGGCTGGACGGTTGCGCGCTCCCTCGCTTTCGCTGCCTGTGCTATCTCGTGTGACAGGTGGCAACCGTTGGCCTGGCGACGCAGGAGGACTTTGTCGGGGTGACCCTGGGAGGGATGCTGTGAGTGGTTTTGCTGCGCGCGGGCGCATCTACCCTTGGCCTTGCTGTGCCTGGGCAAGGATGGTGGACTAGGCTCTGCTGGGGTAGCAAGCGCAGCATCCATCGATGGAGCCTGCGCTTTGGGGGGGGCTGCCCCTGTTAAGGGCTAATATAGACTAGCGCATGGATGGCGCAGATGTCAATAAGTGGACGAGAGTGCACCCTGAAGCATTATGCCTAGCGTTTCCTGCACGCAGCACATCCACCTGCGTGCCTGCCCCATCAGCCAATTGCTGTGATTGCCTTGCATCTCTGCGGGTACCTGGTTGCAGGCATGCCCGTAGGGCATTGGTCAAGTTGCATGCCTGTAAGACGCCCCATGAGGCATGGCCCCAAAAGGCATGCATTCTTGCGGCTGGGACTCACAGCGCCATTACAGGCATGGGGTTTCATGAGTCCCTGGGTATCTTTGCGGGTGCTAGCACCATCTGGAGGGGTGACAAGCATGCCTGGCGATGCATCCACGGATGTGCTCACTCACTTTGCCAGTGGAGCCACTGGTGATGCCCGTTCTATCACCGACGTGTTCTAGCGCCACCAAGTGTGTCGCCACTGACGTGTACTAGCGCCGACGTGTTCTAGCGCCACCAAGTGTGTTGCCACTGACGTGTACTAGCGCCGACGTGTTCTAGCGCCACCAAGTGTGTTGCCACTGACGCGTACTAGCGCCGATGTGTTCTAGCGCCGTCCTAGTGCACCGCCGACGGGATCTCCCACGATGCACCGGCGCAAGTCATCTGCGCTGTCGAGACTGGCTATCATGGCCCGCTGGTTAGATGTCAGCTGAGAGGTGCGTCAAGGCTGCTGACTACTAAGCGGACAAATGGCTATTCCATGCCTTTCCCCTTTGCGCTCGTTTCTCGTGCTCGCAGCGGCCACGTGGCGTGCACGGGCGTGGCGGTCATCTGTGGGCGCCATTTTGCGGCCAAAGTCTCCGAAACGATGGTGGGTTGGATCGTTGGGCGTGGCTAGTATCAGTATGCAACTGTTCCGTTGAGTGTGCCACGGTCCAGGATCTTCTGGCCACGCATGGTTGCAGGACCGCCGAGTATTTGAATTGGCCTACCTCCTCGCCGGTAGTAACGTGGTTAGTGAATGGCTGTGCTTTTGCCCATGTGGCATGGAGGGGGGCAGACCCTATTGGGGGGGCAGGCCCATCAGCCTAGCAGGAATCTTGTACGGCCTTGCAGACATCTTTTCCGGACCTGTTCACCTCATGGTGCATGCATAGTTGCAAGGGACCTTGGTACGCACAAGGTTACTCTGTTGTCGCAAGTGCTGGTAGTAAATCCCAACATGCGGTTTATTAGTATTCCTCATGCATGTCCTTGGCATAGAAATACGCACGGTTGGCAGCCATTCATATTACCGAATCAATTTGGCCTCCCTGTTGTGTAATTTTCAAACCGTGCGCCCTGGATGTTGCTGGCATTCTGACACTATGTGGTGTGACTCAGCATTTTCCATGCACTCTGTTTGATATTATTGCGTGAGTCGAATCAAGAGAGTATGGTCATAGCATGCTCTGGCATGTGCATGCGCACATTCCCATGTTATGCCTTGCACTTCTTTGTGGCTGACAGTTGTCACCCTAAAAACAATGCTGGGTTCTGAAACGCGGCGTGCTCTGCCTGTGGCTGCACCCCCGCAGGTTCATCTCCTGGGTGGACTCCTCTTCTTAGCATTCTTTGCTCACTCCGTTTACACAGGACCGGAATATGAGCATGAGCTCTGATAACGTCCGTGACGCTAGGCCTCAGGGCTCCAGCACAAACTTGAAGGGACTCGAAGACATAAATAGGAAGCCGGAGGAATTGGGGAATGCATGCCTGAGTGCTGATATGGAGCCCCAAATTCTCGGTTAGGTACAATGCAAGGCTGCTTTCCATTGTTGCTTCTAAAAGAAAAGCAATCACCCACTGTGGGGGTGTTTTTGACAGGGCTTAATTGCTGGTTTGAGGTAATCACCTCAGATTACTTAGCGTAATTATTGCTAATTAATTACTTAATTTAAACTCATGCTCCCGATGGTGAGTCGCAGAGTATTAACCCCGATGGGTGGATGGATGGAGGCAAACAATCCTACCGATTCTATTCTATCTATTGAATTGAATTGAATTGTAACATAACTCCGTTGGGAGTATATGTAGCACATAGCCCAGAGAAGGGGCATATGGCCTATCATACATTCTAGGCTACTTCATGCAAGGGTGGGAATGTAAGCTACCCCTGCTCTAGGTGCACCAGGGCACCTGCACCCTCATGGTCTATCACGCTATGCCCGGGTAAGGGGGGAGCATGCCTGTGAGGGAGGAAGATCATCATGGCTATACAAGAGCTAGGACATGGCTTCTCGACAGAGAGCATCTCTCTGCATGGCATAGCATGGCTCAATTCTTAATGCAACATCCATGGGGGTCCCGTTATAGGCAGGGCTTGGCTAAATTCTGTAGACAACATCCATGGGGGCCATTATGGGCGCACATGCGCGTGGGCCACATGCTAGGCTAAGCCTGACTAATCTACACTACTGGTATGAATTCCCTAGTCTGGGGTGGCAGGAGGGGGCTGCCAGGGCTTGTGGTCAACGTGGATGACCGCCCCCCTCCAGTATACCGGCTTCCCCCCTGCGCTGTGCCGGAGCTGAAGGTAGGTCGGCCATAGCTCGCGTCGCCGCTGTTGCTGGGCCAGGGTCAAGTCGTCGTCCAGCGTGAAGCGAGTCTATCTATCTAGACACTAATCTAAGTAATCCTAAGCTGGGCATGCCACGTAGGTAACGTGTAGTGCCAGGCCCTAGCGCGGTCACGCCGGGCATTCTTCCCAGGGCGGGAAACGCGCTTCTTCCCCATGGGGGGGAATAATTGTCCTCTACGTAGTACCTGAGCCCATGCATGTATGTAACAGTGCTTGTGCCATTCCACGTGAGAAGGTGCCTGCCCGGCTAAGCGGGGCGCAACCCCGCGGCGCTGGGCCACAGGAAGTGTCTATCTGGTTGGGACGAGTAGGTGCCCTGCTAGTTGTAATCTACACTGCTTGATGGTGCTAGTGATAAGTGGCATGCCCAGGTACAAATCCGCCTGGATCATTACGTAGTCAAACCACAATAGTGAACAGGTATGGCGAGAGCACGCAGACCTGCCACACACCCTTGAGTAGAGGGCATGGTGGCGTGGACGTACCCGTACGAAGTGCACACCGCGAGGTGGTGGACCCTTCAAACAGTTTGTGTCTGACAGCAATGAGGGGCGAGGGAATCCGAAACAAAGCGAGAATGTGCCACAGCGCAGACCAGAAAACCAAGTCAAAAGCCTTGATGAAGTCCACCAACACAAGATGCAAAGGTAACTCATCAGGACGGAAGCACTGTATTTCCTCCATGAGGGGACGGCCGACGAGTAGCGCCGCTACTCGTCGCCTTGTGAATAGCGCCTTTACTGTGCATGTTCGGCGGCCGGGATGGAAGCCGAGCTGAGTCTCACTGAGGTGGCCGTCCAGGGCGGTGCGCAGGCGGTTCAGGATGAGCCGCATCAGTAGCTTGATGGTGTGCTTTTTGAATGCAGCCCCCCCTGTAGTTGTCAGGGTCAGCTGGCAACCCTTTGTTCATGTACACTCATGGTGCGGAAGGTGTGCTGCCAAGCCGCCAGGGGCGGTTGCAACGGCAGCAGAGTGCACACGTCGCGGACCTCGGAAGAGCAGCATTTGACCCCCGTGTCCTCAAAAGCTGCAGCAAGTTTCACAATCGCGGCCGGATTATCTCGTTAGAACCAGTGGCAGTGTCACAGCGGAACCGCGCTGGACCGCCAGTCCGAGACCCGGCTCATGGGAGGTAAGGAGGGTTGGTTATAGCGGGCCGGTCGGCGGGGGGACCAAGTCCGCTGCGGAGGAGGGTGGCCGGGGCCGGGGCGCCGGCCGGCCCCGGGCCCGGCCTGGGCGGCCGCCGGCCAGGCGGGCGGCGGGGCCGGGCCGGGCAAGGGCAGGGGCAGCGCTGCCGTTCCCCAGGTGGTATGTCGGCGGTACGTGGCCGGGGCCCATGCAGCGGTGAGTAGCCGCTTCATGGGAGGCGCCCGGCCCTGGTACATCATGGCGGTAGGGTCGGCAGAGGCAGTTGGAATGTGTCCGGATATGCCCATGCGAAGCGCTTGTACCGGCTGGCAGAAAGGCATGCCCCGTTGCCGTCGTGCTTCTTCTGGCAAACTCGCATGTGTTTGACCAATGATCTGCTTGGCCGGGCGTCGGCAAGTTCTCGGCCTGCTTGTAGGCGGCCCCCCGAAGGGCTGCCTGCCTAGGCGGGCCTTGGCGGCGGGGTCGCGGTTGCGGCGGAGCGGCGGCTGCCGGGCAGCGATGACCGCAGGTGCTTGGCGGGCGGTGGAGTCACCAAGAGCGGTCGTCAATCGCGGAGGCTGGGGCGGGAGGACTCGGGCGGCCAGGCGATCGTAACATAGTGAAAAGTGGCGGTTACATCCAGATCGAGTTCTGGAGATCCGGCCCGATGTCAGTGGCGGCAGTGGCGGGAGGGATATGCAAGTCTGCGAGGAGGCGCCGCCACGTGACTGAGAGATTGTGGTCTTTAGTGGAAATATCATTGACTTCTAAAGTTTAAAACAATTAAAAATGTAGTCCAGTTGTGAGTATGAGGGAACCTTACCTTAGTTGACGTTGGTAGCATGCCTGATTGAGCCTAACAATGGAGGCTATAAAGGTAGACGCCCTGAGATCTCGGGGACGCAGGTGCCCGAGATCGCCGAGCGACTGCGGCCACCATTGCCGCCCTACCGGCCTGCCGGTAGGGCCAGCGATGACCCCTCAAGTCGCGCCTTCTGGGCTGACCTGCTCATGCAAGCCAGGCAACCTGTCTACCACCACTGCCAATGATCACCACCAAGCTCCAGCCGGAGCTGGAAGAGGTACGCCGCGAGGCCGCTGACCGCGACCGTCGCCGCTGCCAGGTCAACTCCTCAGGCGCTTCGACAGCGCCGGGGGAGACCCCAGACTCTCTTCTCGACGAGCTCAGGACCCAGCTCTCGGCGCGCATGGAGCTGCAAGGTACGGCACTGCAGGGCGCCTAATACCCAGCTACAAGGGCTAAGCAAAGGGATTGCATGGAACGGCTCAGGCACGCTGGTTGGGGCTCAAAGGCTTTGCTAGCGACCGCATTCGTCATCCACGGCGAGCGCGTCCCTCCCAGAACGTACCGCTCATTCCAAGTGGACAGATTGTAATTGATTGCATGGGGACCTTGCCAGGGACATGTGCCACGTATACTCTAAACAGAGATATTCTCCAACATCGCCCATGCCTCACCACATGCCAGCGATGAACTCTTTCATCATTCCATTTTTTTTTGTTGTTATTACTACTCTTTACTCTGTAATGTACCCTCCTTGCTTTCTCGATCTTCAGCCCCTTCTTCGTGTATGTGCGTTTGCATTCCCTCTTTTCCTTCTCAGCGTTTGTTGGTTTTGTAGTTGTTGGTGGTGGCGATGGTGTGTGTGTGTGTGTGTGTGTGTGTGTGTGTGTGTGTGTGTGTGTGTGTTTGTGTGGGGGGGGGGGGGGGGGGGGGGGAGTATTCCCTATTAACCTTTCTTGTTACCCTCTGTCGCCCTCCATGCAGGTCTTCTTAGAGATCGCCACCGTGCAGCTCCCACGGCCCTCGCGCCTTTCCTCTCATACGACTACCCTAGTCCTTCTAGGGCGTTGGATCGCCGTGCGTCCAGGCATAGTTGTCTCACTTCATACCCCCAACGGGGACGCGTTCCATAAACTTCAGAGTCGTATATTCTAGAAGTCTTGCTAACATGCCAGCGCATTAAGGGGAGGGGACATGCCTAAAGGGCACTTTTCTGGAAACCATACCTGTGCATGTGCTAAAAATCCAATGATGATTGGGGACCATAAATATGATTTTTAAAAAAAATTCCAGCCACTTGGGGGGGGTACTAGCCCCCACCATACACCCATAACGCGCTAAAATAGAAAAAGACGCTATTTTAGTCACATTTTTCCTAGGGCAGTGGGCAAACATATTGGGACCAAATCACATATTCCCATATAGTTCCCTGACTTTTGAGAAAGTCTGCCTAATTTTGAGCACAGAATAGTCATGTTTAGACACATTGATGGATTTTCCCGCAAAAAGGGTACTTTTTAATTAAAAAAAATAAATCAAATCATAAACACATGGAATAGTGCCAAATCATATATTCCTAAACACTAGAGGTTGGGGGACATGCAGCCCCAAAAGTTCAGGTCATTCTGACAAGCGCAGCCCTATTTGATGGATATTCCTAGATCACCACCTGTGATGACGCTGACGGAGGTTTTAGCTAGTATTTAACCACACTAACACCCCTTTATACATCTAAGCCACCTGACAACTGGCCAAACCACATACTACCATCCTCTGCACATATGGTACCTCCTATGTTCAAGGTTTGACGACGTTCTGACAAGAACTGCCCAAGTTACAACCATTCCAAGACGGCCACCAATGTAGACACTACAAGGAAATTATAGTAACCATTCAGCCACACTAGCACCTCCTTCTTCATCAAAGACATCTGCAAACTGACCAAAGCACACATAATTAACTCTTGCACGCTGACCGCAACGCATGCTCAACGTGGGGGGTCGTTGTGACAAGAACTACTCAAGTTGATGGGTTTCCTATATGACCACCTGACAAGGCGCTAAGGACCACTCAGTAAGTTAGTAACCCCACAGTGCCACTTCATATGCCATCCAACATGCACCAAAACCATGCTGAGTATGTTTACAATGTACAAAGGGGTGGCCACGCACCTCATCATATATGTCTTCATCATCCCTCCAGCATGGCCAGCCTTGTAAATATGCTCATAGCCTTGACGATGGTAGCCCTAATATGCCTAAGCAGCATTTCCTATGTTTCTCCCAGGTTAGAGTGTAAGGTTGATGCCAACCAAGCTAATCAACTCAACAACACCTCCTAAACTGTCCTTCCCGGCATGGATGACAAACTGGGACTATGGAGGGCAAGGAACCAAGTAGGAACATGGTATATATAGCTTGCATGCAGTCGTGCATGTCAACCATGGTTGGCTCAGCACATTGTAGTCTTGTCACATCATCATAACAAAGGAAAGCTCAAACAACCATTGGTGCCAGCTATCTTCATGCAGTCACACAAATGCAATATCTCCAAAATCATAATCACTAAAACACTTCCATCCCTGCACGATAAAATGCAAAGAAACCGTTGGCGGCCCTTCAGCGCATGAGCGTTGTGATGCCGCTGCGGCCTGCGAATAGAGAGTGCGTCACTCTCAAACAACAAGAAGCGTCCATACGCACAACATCGATCTTGCCAGAACACGTTTTATGAAATGCCTTATACCTTCCCGAAGAGCTACAGGCTGCGACTGAAGCGGCCCTGATCACGACATCAACGAAAACAATCTAAAGGTGCCAGGTATTCGACAACACAACGGCAAGCGATGGCGAGCTAGCTGGCGGAAACTGCCCAAAAAGAACGCAAAAAAAATCGAACGATGAGCTCATAGAAGAAAGCACTGATAGCAGACAACATTCGCGACAAAGCTGTACCTCGCCCTCGTAAATCCCTCGCCCAGGCGCGCAACAACAGCCGTTATTCCATGGACAGGTCAGACACGCACTGCGCAGGTCTGAACAATTACTTACCGATAATGGCCGAAAATCTGGCAAAAAGCACCGGCTCGGTTTAGAATTCGATGCAACCGATATTAACGCCTGCTTCACGGTCAGAACAACCCCCAAAACCGCGATTTTACAGCCGCTATCATGAATTCTATTTCATTCCGCGCGACCAAAAAATTCAGATTACCCCCCATGCCGATGGCATAAAAAAACAACAGCGATATTGTAATCCAGCTGATTTCCGCCACAAACTAACATCATAAACTCATCGTCTTTTAGATTCCAGTCAAATTTTTGCATTTCGCCTGCCCTAGTGTGGTAGTTTCGCCTGAACGCAGCCGCCATGGCCACTTCCGCAAGGGGTGCGCGCACCGTGCACGTGAAATTTATGACCTTCGGTACCGGCGCGAATTTTTTGGCGCCAAAAAATTCGGGCATGTCCCGTCCCCTTAACTTTATTTTAGTCTGCGCTACTACCGGATATTCCTGGAGTATACTGACAATAAGCGGGTAATTAATTAATTAATTAATAGACACGTGACTGCGTCACATGAGCATAAGTCCTCAGTGGGAGGGGAACATGGGATGGAATGGATGGTATAAGCTATCTAGGTCCTAGTTACAGGGGTGTGGGCACCGCGGCCCGAATCGCTATGAATGCCATACTTGGTCACACGCGGAGCCCCCACAGGCTTGGGGGTGGTCTCCTTCATCACTACTTGCCATCTATCCTTGCGCACCATCTGCCTCCATATTACAGACAAACCAGGAGGCTGCCCGGGGGTGAGCCCGTCACGTCTAGTGTAGCACATGTCCATGCCGAGTCTATCACGAAAAGTCCACGGGTGGCGGCCCTGCCGCGCGCGGCCGGGGGCACGCCAGGTGAGGACATATCGCCCAGGCTGGGCGGGCTTGGTGCCAGCTAGTCTATCTGATGTATCTACCTGATCTGTGCGGGCCAGGTGCCCGGCTAGGCCCAGGCGCCTGTGCCTAATAATGTGGGAAACATAGGGCAAATCAGCGTACAAATCCTCATTACTAATGTGCAAACCAAAGGGGATGTTAAGGGCCTGGCGCAGCATCTTGGTGACGGCGCCGTCGAGTCGTTGCTCCAGCTCCTGCGTCAGTGCCCACGTCTTGGCGCCGTAGGTCAGGATCGTCAGAATGACGACCTTGAAGAGGTCACGCTTGACGATCCGGGGTAGGGCGGGGTTGCTCCACCAGCGGCGGTGGTCATGGAGCTAGGTGCGCCCACGCCATGCCGATCCGTGTCGTCATGTCGTCCTCGCAGTCGGGAAGCCAACTGCCGAGCAGCTTGAAGCGGCCTGAAGGAGGGTAGTTGACCTCCGCATCGTCTAAGAGGCGGAGTGTGGGTGGGGGCCCTGCCATGCCGAGGGCCAGGGCCTCCGTTTTGGGGCTGATTTCTAGACCAACCGCCCGAGCCTCGAGCGCCAGGCAGTCCAGCCAAAGTTGGGCAGACTCCGGCTTCTCGATGAGCGTGATGTCGTCGGCATAAATGAGGTCAGCTAGTAAATTCTGCTTGTTAGTCGGCCCCCCTTCCCCAAGCTCGTTCGTGATCGCTAGGCCAGGGGCACGGCCTGCAATGCTAGCAAAGCGAGCACGTGCCTGGCGCATAACATAATCCACTACAATAATAAACAGGTATGGCGACAGGACGCAACCCTGCCAGACGCCGGTCTGCAGTGGGCATGGTGGGGTAATGCCGTGTTGAGTGCGCACCGAAGTGGTCGACCCCTCATACAGCGTGCGGATGACGGTAATCAGGGGAGTGGGGACGCGAGCGCGAGCAAGTACAGCCCATAGAGCGTCCCAGCAGGTACCCAATAAGCGGGTAAGATCAAGGAGACAACACAAAATTAGGAGAAAGATGCCAAGAATATGATAGCCTGGCTGGCATCCGTGCCCGACGCCGTGGCGGACCCAAGGGCCGGTACAGCCCGCCCCAACCTCCTGTCAGGATCGTGTCCCATCTTTCGCATCAACCCAACAACCCAGCTCGCCCCCCCGGCCGTGCAAATTACCAGGAGACAGCATAACGGTCGGTTTGGCCTCAAATTTGGCACCAAGGTGCCCAAGCAGACAACGTGTGCTGCCCCCTGCCGTAAATAACAGTTCTTGTAGTCGGCCACATGGGAACATGGTGACATTTGCTAGCATAAAAGGCCGCACTTTCAGCACTGACGGGCATGTATGCACATACAACGAGGCCAAATGAACTCAGAACACAGCACCTGTTCTGAACACCTCCCAAACAGCTGGCCCACCGAGTTTGGGCCCGGTGTGAAGACAAATTGGCGACAAAAGTTATTTATAAATGCGCAGACCCGAGGTTGCCCAAGGGTTTCATCACACGTGCGTGTGCGCAATGTACACACGAAGGAGCTCAGCTAAGCATTGTTGTCTGCACGCCGCCCAGAAACCACGCGTCTACCGTGCCCAGCAGATATCCGGGATGTTTTAGTGAAAGACACATGCCAGCTGCTAGCAAACCGCGACACGACACGACGGCAGCAGCACGCGCGCCTCCACGACAACGTGGCGTGGCACGGACGCTCCCTAGACTGGGGCGGCCGGAACGCATCAGACCACCTTGTAGCCAGCGCCGCGGGTGAACCTGGCCACCCCGGGCAATAGTGTGGCCAGGGGCCCGACGGGGCGCACCCAGCTTTTCCTCTTCAGCGCCTCACACTCGCGCAGCTAGCACCCCGTCCACTTCCACCCACTCCCCGTCCCACGCGTCGGGCTTGGCGGGTTGTAGCACCGTGAAGTGTTTTGGTGTGCTGGTGTACCTGTACAGCACGCACAGTCGGAGGGGGAGCATGTTGTTGGAAAGGTAGAGGAAACTAATATAGGGTTTTACACAATGCCTTGTGCTTGGCCTTGCTACCCTTGCTTGCACTTTGCAGGTGATGAAAGACTGAGCTTGAAGACAATGGATCTCTTCGAAGAGAGAACAGAAAAAAAGTATTATTTCATAGGTCTAGAGGTTAGGAAAAGAGGCTGAATGGAGGTTCAATGGAGGTACCTGCCCTTAATTAGGGGGCAGTTTCCTTTTATACCTTTTAGGGTAGGAAGGATGACATCAGCAATGACATCATCACCGAAGCTTGTAGAAACACCCTAGCATACTCCTAGCATATTCCCAGCATATTCTCAGTATATTCTGGGAATATTCTTGGCATATTCTTAGAACATTCCTAGAAAATGCTAGACATGATCCAATGAGCTGGCATAATAGCTAGATGCCAAGTGTCTACGTAATAATGTGCCACATAACATGATTAATAAAGTGACACATCTCTTCTCCTTGGAGTGACAAGTGTCATGCAATGAGTCTACCCGCTTGTCATCATGTAAGTCATATAACATGTGTCATCATGAGCTTCCAACACTTGTCAGTTCATGTACCAAACACTTGTCCACTAGGTCATAGCACCACTTGTCAATCAAATAGGTGATGCTACTAGGCTGACTCAGGGTACAAGTCATCCATGTCCAAGTATTGGACTATGGCACATGAATATTGATCAGCTCATTGAGCCCGATTCATCTAGCTTATCATAGCTATCAAATTCCCAGTCCATATGGAATAAATCCAACAAGAAATAAATCAGGTTGGGATATATAATGTGGCCAGGTGGATATAATATTCCTAACACATGTGCATAGTGGCCTCTCCGTCCGACCCTGCCCGCGCAGCTTGGCCTTCACATCCAACTCCATCGGCACACCCGGGCCCTCGTACTCGGCCAAGGGCAGCGCCACGTCGCCGCGGATGTTGGCGCACAGCACGTAGGCGGGCTCCCCGTCGAACACGTGCTCCATCTAGCAGTCTGCGTACAGGCTGTTGGGGAGGTGGATCGCATGCGTACCAATGCGCCGCAAGCACACATCCCGTATGCGGGTTTCGATGTCGCGCGGAGCGCCGTCAGAGACTCCCAGCTCAAAGGGGACGCCAACCCGCCGACACGTGGGCGGCGCGAAGCACCGTGCGACCCCGCGGACGTTGCACCCCTTCACGTGGCGCATGAGCAACCTGAGGGCGTCCTCCGGGCTCAGTCTCCTCGCCGTCCACTCCCTTGACGATGAAGCCGGGATGCGCGGCCAAGGCTTCGCGGAGCTGGTCCCTCGTCTTGTCTCGCTGGTCCAGCTTCATTTTGCGGGACACAAGCGCGCGTATGCACTGCAAAAGACGCAGGCCCACCATGCAGGCAGCCGGCGCCGTGCGCGGCCCCTTCATACTCCGTGGCGTACGTGCAGCCACCGCAGCCCCGGCACGCTGTCGAGCTGGCACATATTGAGCAGCAGGGCGAAGATGATGCCGACCGCCACGTCAACCCAGCAGCAGAGGTTCTTTTTGCGAAAGGTATCGCCGATGGGTACCAGTGGATCGGCACCATACTTATCCAGGATCGCGGCAAACCTGTCTCAACTAACTGTCGCACCCCGTGGACTCGCAGACTGTGCGCCCCCTTGCGTGCACGCTTCTTCTTGGGCGGGCACGCTTCTTGGCGTGCGCCGGGCGAAGGCCCCGTTGCCCTCAGCACCATGACGCTCCCGTCGGAATCCGTGTCGGAATCCAATACCACGACTTCGCGCCCCGTACCCGCCAACGCGGCATTGGCTGCCTCGTGCAGGGAAACACCTACCCCTTCGCCCCCCGCCCCCCCACTGCCGGCCGCCCCCTCCCCGCGACTGCACCCCCCCTCACCGGGCGGGCGCTCTGGACAGGGTGGCGAGCCCGGTGGCCGTGAGCTCACCAGGGGCCCCTCGTCATCTGAATCATAACAGCCCGGCACATCATCACCGGCATCGCCGTCTCCTGCAGTGCCCGCCATCTGCCGCTCCGACTGTGACGCGTCCGCCGCCCGCGCCGCATCGCCGCCCACACCCGCCACACCCGCCCGCCCCGTGCCAACCAACCGCCACGCCCTCCACGCGCCCGTCTCTGCCCTCACCCGCCATCTCCACATCCGCTGCCGGCGTGGCCGCCACCCGCCCCGCGACCACCGCCACGCCCTCGCCATCTCCGTCTGCGGGGACCCCCGCGGACATCCCCTCGCCTGCGGCCGGCGCGGCCGCCGCCCGCCCCGCGTCGCCGGCCACGCCCTCCCTGCGCGCGCCTGCCGAGACCCCCGCGGGCACCCCATCATCCGCTGCCGGCGCGGCCGCCGCCCGCGCCGCGTCGCCGGCCACGCCCGCCCCGTGCGCGTCTCCGCCATCGCCCGCCATCTCCTCATCCGCTGCCGGCGCGGCCGCCGCCCGCGCCGCGTCGCCGGCCACGCCCACCCCGTGCGCGTCTCCGCCATCGCCCACCATCCCCTCCTCAACACGCAAGTCGCCGCTCGCGTCATCCGACGAACCCACGTGGGGGGCGGGCGGGGCAGGCAGAGCCAAGAGGGCACCCTGTACATGGCAAGTGCAGAACGACGCAGGTACGGCAGTGTCAGTCGGGGGATCTGCGAACAGCACGCGCCACGCCTGCTCACCGGACCATGCCGCTGCCGACATGAAGGAGGATTGATATTCCATCAAGTGTCATGGGAAAAAGGCGTGTGGGTGGATGGGTGTGCGGGGTGGGGCGTGGTGAGGCAGGGGTGGGGCAGGGGTGAGGCGGGGTGGCGTGGGTGTGGCTGTGGGTGTGGGCGTGCGTGTGGGGGGGTGTGGGGGTGGGGGGGGTAGGTGTGTGGCCGGGGGGGACAAACAAATAAAAGCCAGTCACGCCTCAAGATGAGTATCCGGGTACACGTCCATTTCGTCCGTTATACACGGATTACAAGGCTACTTGACGTGGAGGCCCCTCACCGTGCGGTAACCACGGAGGCCGCGCGACGCCTCCCGCAACGCGTGTTCGGCCAGGGACAGGGCTTTTGTCTGCAGTAGTTCGACGGAGGCAGGGCTGTCTTCGTTGAACCAGCTCTCCACACGCGCTACTCCCTCATCCGCGGCTGCCAGCCTTGGGACGGAGACACATGCCACCTCCAGCAGACTGGCTGCCATCGTGACAATGGATGGCTGTAGCGGTACGCCATGTCCTTGACGGTTGGCTTGCCCACCCGACACGGGTCGCCCCACCCGTGCCTCCGTGTCTTGAGCATCCACTGCGCTGGGAGCGCTCGCTGGCTGTTCCACCGGTTGATCCCTCGTGTCAGTTCCTCCTCCGCAGCTGCGCGCTTCCCTCGCCAGTGAGTGCGTAGCCTATTCAGGCGTGTAATCTGCGTCATACAAGCGGACGTCCACGTTTGATGAAACGCGCGTCAAGAAGTGCACTAAGGATGGCAACAATACAGTGGGAAGGTCAGTGAAGGCTGGCTTACTCTTGTACTCATAACCCATACGTGGGTGGTGGTGGTGGGCACTGCTGTTACGGCACATAACAAATCTGTCTAGTTGCGCCGTAAGTTGGGCGTTCCGTCCGCTGCGTTCGGACCTTTCTACGAAAATTTGTAGTCCCGATCGATCATCTATGCTTCATACTATCGGTCCGACTGGCCAAAGGTGTCCGTGGCGCCGCGCTGCGTACTTTATAGCTGGGGCCAATGTGACGACTGTTAGGTGTCTTGGTCCGGTGCCTGAGTTGTGGCCCTGGTGCTGTACCAACGGAATTGTGGCTGTTGCGTACCCAATATAGTACTGCCAAGTATACGTGAGATCTACGGTGGCAAGTACCGTGGGCAGTGTCAAACCTGTACCTTGGTCATCGATAATGGGCCGACATTTGGAGCCCCGACGGCCCGTGCGTGTACACCCAGTGTGCCGTGAGCTCAGAATTTAGGGTTTCCATGGCCTTCTCTGGGCTATGTGCTACATATACTCCCAACGGAGTTATGTTACAATTCAATTCAATTCAATGGCCGTGAATATTGTTAGTCCAGCTACGCGATAACCCTCGTCGGTTGGGCTCATTAGGTTAGTGTGGCTAACAGATTTGGTCGTTGTTGTACTGATTAAGGTGTAATTTACGGAGTTGTAAGTGGATGTATAATGTCATACTGAAGAAAGAGCCCACACGGTCTTTTGCAGGCTCAGCCACCTCCAAGCTAGTGGTTATTGGTACCGTCAAGCATACTAGTGTGTCTAGGGTTGCTAGAGGTCGGGGAGGCGGTGGGCTGACTCGTAACAATGGCATCGCAGTTTTGAAGTGCGCCCTTTCTACACGTCTGAATTCTGCAATCCCTGACAACTTCTTTGCACCTTTATCGATCCGCGGCTACGACGACCCCGACACTCCCAGCAGGTTTGTTTGTGAGTCGCCTGCTACAATATTAGGAAGTGCTGCCTGCATTAGGACACCCCTAGTATGATGCTAGACTTGCTACGCGGATTTTAACCAACCCAGTGTGGCTGGCTTGCTGGTCGCACCATTCCAGATTTTCTTATATATTCGGCTTGGTCCCCGAATCCCCTTTTGTTCTTAGGCGCAGAACCCCCTTGTCCTTTAGCCGTCAGCTAGCCTGACTCCTTTAACCCAGCCTCATTTCCAGTCGTAATAGATATAAGTTAGGATGTTGCTGGTTGCATTTCCTGCCCTTCGGTGTCGGGTTCTTAAGCCCACACCGTTGTGCCTCTAATTTATCTTCTGCATGCTACGTTGGAGTTTGTCTGTACTATGGAGGCAGACAAGTACGAGCCACGAGCCACGAGCCACGAGGTAGCCATGGCTGACGGCGGAGCTCATAACTTTCACGTTTGAGCACCGAATTTATTAGCCGTGAATATCACAATCGATGCGTCTTTCTACGACGCACATGCTGATGTAATTTCCCGAAGCCATTACGCAATATACGATGAGCAAACGCCTCTCGACGCAACGCAGCCTGGCGGCTGCGCTCGGCAATGATAATACGTCTGCAGCTTCGGCTGCAGCTTCGCCCACCGGCCCAGATGGCAACGGTGACACTAGTCGTGCACTGGTGCTCGCCCAGCCTCCCGGGCTTGCCTCGCCATCTGCCTCGCCTGACCCCAAGCGCAGTCGCTCTGCTGAGCCGCCCTGGGAAGAGCGCTCCTTTGACGCCAACGCCTCCAGCTACTGGCTCCAAGGCATAGGAGCCTTCATGGACGACGTGTTTTCCGGCAATCACGCCTCGCTTCTAACCCTGTGCGTGTACCTCACGTCCCACAACCGCGGCCGCTGGCCTGGTAATGGCCAGCTTGTCGACCCCGCCGAGGCTCTCCCAATCCTTCACCGCATGAGTCGCCCCAAGCTTCAACGCTTCGCCCTCTGCTCCCTTGCTGGACGCTCCGAATCCGCGATCTGGGCTTCCCCCCCGCCCCCCTCCACCTTCCCCACCGAAGCCACCATCCGCACCCTCCTCAAGGAAGCTTTCGAGCAGCACGTGACCCCTCTTGCCGCAGATGTGGCGGCACTTGGCGGCACGCTGGCTGCTGAGCTTCCCACCATCCCCACCGCCACCGCCACCCTCCTCGCCTCCACCCCCTCCCCCCCCTCCGCCTCCACCGACTCCATCACCGCCCAGCTCCGCGACATCGACCAGCGCCTCAAGGATAATGCCATCGCTATCGAGGTCTTGCAGAACACAGCAGGCCTCACCGCCCAGGCAGTGAAGGACATTGCCGCCAAGCCAGCCCCGGCAGGCCTGGCCGGCGATGCTCCTCCCATCACGACCTGGGCGGACATGCTTAAGCAACATACCACCTCCACCACCTCCGCCGTCGCAGCCCAGCTCCAGCGGCAGACGCTTGACCTCCGCGAGGAGGCCGAGCTCGCCAAGCGCAGCCTCAACGTCATTGTCAAGAATCTCAAGATGGAGGAAGGTGAGAATTCCGAGAAGCTTGCGCGTGCTTTTGAGAGAGAAATCCTTGATCGCATGGGCCTTACTGGTGAGATCGAGCTGGCCGCCCACCGCCTTCCCCGCGCGCGGGGTAAGGCCGGGCCGCCCCCGCTCCTTCTCACCTTTAAGACCCCGGCGGACAAGATTTCTTTTCTCAGACGCCGCAAGCGGCTCGAGAAGACTCTCTTCACCCTTGACGACGACTTGACCCTGGCACAGCAACAACGACGACGGGAGCTATGGCAGACCTACCTCCAGCTCCGGCAGACCAAGGCGGGCCAGCCGGTGTACTGGAAGGGGGCGGCCATCTACGTCGGCCACAAGCCCTGGCAAGCGACCCCCTCGACCACCGCGGCCCCAGCAACTCCAGCCCCAGCCTAGGGGAATACAGCAGTAGTGTAGAATAGTTAGACAGTGGCCTTGTACATGCCCGCCTACTACAGGCACTATACCAGCTGAGGCCTAGCCTTTTTAGTAATGTACATGTGTGCCTATGATGTGCCGCACTCCAGACGATGCCTAGCCTTATTTAGTAATGTTGTGCCCATGCAGGGAGTCACTCTCTGCTGAGAAGCCATGCCATAGCTCTTGTATAGCCATGATGATCTTCCCCCTCACAGGCATGCTCCCCCCTTACCCGGGCATAGCGTGATAGACCATGAGGGTGCGGGTGCCCTGGTGCACCTAGAGCAAGTGTTGTTTACATTCCCACCCTTGCAGGAAGTAGCTTAGAATGTATTATAGGCTCATATGCCCCTTCTCAGGGCTATGTGCTACATATACTCCCAACGGAGTTATGTTCCTAATTAATTAATTAATTAATGCTACGTTGCCGAAACGTTGGCTGTGTGCCACGCAAGAGCTTCCTTTTCTTTCGTCCATGTCATACTGACCCCGGCCGCGTTGTTCATCCCACGCATTCGGCGGCGGTGCTGACCTTCATTGGTAACCCGAGCCTTGAGCTCGTCACTCGGCAGTGACACAGTGGTTTGTGTTTTATCGTGGTCATTAGACGTTGTTGCTCATTACCAACGTTGTGCTGCATCTGGGGTGCCTCGGAAGGAGGCACGCCAACGAGGTATGATGCACACTTGTTGTCCCCCACCCCCTACTGCTGGCCCACGGTTCCATTCAAGTTCTTTGAATTCTGTAATGCCTTGCGGTATTACCTGACCCACAGTCTCACTGATCTTGGTGTGCATGCATGCTCAGTTGCGACCCACTCTGCAAGCCCTATGCCTGCTCGTGTCTTGACCACTTCTGTCCCTTCTGAGATGACCCATGAGTCGGATGCGTCCCCTTTTACCACTGAGCTAGCTCCCTTTGCCTTTTGATTGCGGCTCTCTCCTCAGTATTACTGTTACCAAGAAAGAGTAAATTCTTTATTTCTATCCTGGCTTGGTAACCTCTTTATTATCATGGCGGGCAAATCCGTTGGTGCCTCTGTTAGTGGTCAGCCCCCTGCCATGGTTACCTCTCAGTATGGTTATACCCCTGTGTCCTTGGTACCGTCTGGAGCTGTTGCTCATCCTGTTAATGTGCCTGTGGACCCCCGTCAGTTTCTCGGGCCCGTGGGACGCTTTGGTCACCCATCTGCGGTGCCCCAGCGTCCCCCAGAGTTATATTCCCCCGTTTGCTTCTGAATATCATACTAGTCATGTACCTCCTAGCAAACCCCTTCCCCGTACCAACCCCATGCCTCAGCCTGGTACTTACCCAAGTATGTTTCCGTGGAAGAGGGTGGTCCTATGGATCGTCCCGCTCCTGGTACCTCTACCAAGTCCCCACCCCTTCCCACCTTTACTAATGTCCCCAAGCTTGACTTGAAGACCCAACCCCATCAGATCTTTTCTACTCTTTCTCTTATTTTTCAAATCACCCTGTCCCGGGAAGAACACAGCCGGTGGAAAATTCCTTATTCTGTTCTTGTCCCCCTTTACCTTCAGTCGTGTGTCTCGAGTGACCTCATGACCTTGATTTACTGTGAGTCTTTTAGTGCTCACGCGTACCCCACTTCTGTCGCTGAGCTGTTTCGGCGTCTAGAGACTAACCTGGTGCCACCGGATGTGGACTGGCAGACACGTCTTAACTTTGGTACTGTGACCCAAGGTATTAAGACCTGTCGTGAGTACATGGTCGCCTTTGACGGTCAGATGGTGCATATTCCTGACCTCGCTGGCTCTGAGGTCCGTGCTCGTTTCCTGCAAGGCCTCAACAAGCCCTTGTTGAACGACCCACCACCGTCGTGTGAAATGGTCCTTGAATTTGTAGCCCAGGGGAATCGGGGACTTTTTCATGATTCGCTTCTCCAGCGCACTATCGAAAAATGTAGGATTAGAAAACACGCAAAACAAAGTCAGCTGGCTCGACTGCCGTGAACTTCATGCATCTTTTTGCGGCACAGCACCTTCACATCGTATGCGTACCAACTACCAACTGCAGGTCTGCAGCGCATATGTTACCCGCTCAAGTCTACGCATTATTTGACAGACTGGCTGCCCAGTGCTGACCCATTCGTTGTCTAGGGTCAGAGCTGCACCGCGCCACGCCTTTTGTTACTAGTGTACATACGGAACATCGATTTACTCACAAGTTGAAGTTGACCCTCCTCAACAGCTGTTGTTGTTAGAGAGTCCTCTACTTTCTGTGAATGCCGTCGGCATTAACACTTTATAGTCACGTGATGTTGCTAAGACCCGACGTCGCCGCATGCCACTTGTCTTCGGCTGATGTACGCACGTGAGTGCGGCAGGGTACATCTCTTGGCTGCCCGCTGTCCGCTGCCTGCGCCGGTTACAGCGCGCGCCTAATGTGGTGGAATCTCCGTTGGCCCGCACACGTAGCGTGAGCATATGCGCGCCCGTGATGGCCGCAGGCCGTGGTGCCGGATAAACAATCCGTTTCACCGGCAAATTGGCGCCCGTTTAGTTTCTGCTCGACTATATGCCCATGTCGATGCAGTCTCTGACGTAGTCGTCTGTTAGTCGCAGCACATTTGCTTCGTCAGCTTAGGTATTTTAGGCCAAGATGATGAGCAGCACGTTCGACTCTAAGAGAACACCGTCTAAGGGTTACAACCCCCTAGAGGTGGAAGCCGGTGACAATGACGATACCGCATTGTTTGACCATAGTCTCAGTCGGGGTGACTCTGCGCGCGTAGACACCAACGGCGTTGAACTTGATAATGTTCCCACTGTGGAGGACGACTTGCCGTGGAGCGTGAGGATACGGGAGGTGTTCTTCAGCTTCTTGACGTTTGGGTGAGTAATTTGACGCCTCCGCTGCCGAAGAGAGGTTTGGTTGTTTCAGCTAGCGATTTTTTTGTCCTTCAGCAAGCTAGGCATTCAAAATGGAAAAGCTTCAACTGTAATTTACATCACCTTTATTTCTCGCTTTGCACGTCCCTCCGCGACTGCGCGACCTGTCACGATTGTGTGACGTGTGACACTGTCGTCTGTGCCCTGCCCAGCTTCATCGCCTTTGGCGGCCCCCAGGCGCACGTGGCGCTGCTGCACGAGCGCTTTGTCGAGAAGAAGAAGTGGTTGGACGAGAACCGGTTCCTGGAGCTGCTCGGGTTGGGCCAGGTGCGCGCACGTGGCATGCGGTAGCTTACAGCAGATGAAACCGTTATATGCGCTCGCGGCATTGGCATGCGACCATGTCTGCCCTTTGAGTGGGCCACTCTAGCAACAACGTGACTGACGCTTCCCATTTGGCAGACAAGGGCAAATTTCCCATTGGCCAGTTGAGGCGCCTAGACAGGGTTTATTGACGTTCTGATTAACGGGCTTGCAGTTTGGGCCTGCTTTGTGCTTTCGGCCATGAAGCCCCATGCCCCTCTACGTTCGTCTCTCTTCTATTTGCTCTTGTGAGGGAAACCGGACAAAGTGCCTTGGCTGACGCATGGTAGGACTCCACGACGTTTGTCCCCCATCACCCCTGCTGTCACCCCCCCCCCCCCCCCCCCCGCTGTCGCGTCCCCCTCTCCACCTGCAGGGCATGCCCGGGCCCACGTCCACGCAGATGGTGGTGGCCATCGGCATCGTGCGGGCGGGGCCACTGGGGGGGCTGCTCGCCTTCCTCCTCTTCCTTGGTCCGGGGTTCCTCGTCTGCCTGTTTGTGGTGGGTGCGCGCGTTCATCCTCTTCCTTGGTCCAGGGTTCCTCATTTGCCTGTTTATTGTGGGTGGGTGGGTGGAGGGAGGGAGGGAGGGAGGGAGGGAGGAGGGAGGGAGGGAGGGAGGGAGGGAGGGAGGAGGGAGGGAGGGAGGGAGGGAGGGAGGGAGGGAGGGAGGGAGGGAGATGCCATGAGCATGTCTGCGTGGGCACAGCGTTTCGACAACCTCATCCTACGGCTTATCCTAAACCATGTTTGCGGCACCCATGCAGCGCCCAGCAGGTGCCATTTGCTTTGACGTGCCCATGGACCTGTGATGAGCCCGTGAGATGGTCCAACGTTACTGCTCTATACACCCTACGAAGAAATGCCGCCATGCTGCCATGCTACCTGTGATGAGCCCGTGAGATGGTCCAACGTTACTGCTCTATACACCCTACGAAGAAATGCCGCCATGCTGCCATGCTACCTGTGATGAGCCCGTGAGATGATCCTACGTTACTGCTCTATACACCCTACGAAGAAATGCCGCCATGCTGCCATGCTACCTGTGATGAGCCCGTGAGATGATCCAACGTTACTGCTCTATACACCCTACGAAGAAATGCCGCCATGCTGCCATGCTACCTGTGATGAGCCCGTGAGATGGTCCAACGTTACTGCTCTATACACCCTACGAAGAAATGCCGCCATGCTGCCATGCTACCTGTGATGAGCCCGTGAGATGGTCCAACGTTACTGCTCTATACACCCTACGAAGAAATGCCGCCATGCTGCCATGCTACCTGTGATGAGCCCGTGAGATGATCCAACGTTACTGCTCTATACACCCTACGAAGAAATGCCGCCATGCTGCCATGCTACCTGTGATGAGCCCGTGAGATGATCCAACGTTACTGCTCTATACACCCTACGAAGAAATGCCGCCATGCTGCCATGCTACCTGTGATGAGCCCGTGAGATGGTCCAACGTTACTGCTCTATACACCCTAAGAAGAAATGCCGCCATGCTGCCATGCTACCTGTGATGAGCCCGTGAGATGATCCAACGTTACTGCTCTATACACCCTACGAAGAAATGCCGCCATGCTGCCATGCTACCTGTGATGAGCCCGTGAGATGGTCCAACGTTACTGCTCTATACACCCTACGAAGAAATGCCGCCATGCTGCCATGCTACCTGTGATGAGCCCGTGAGATGATCCAACGTTACTGCTCTATACACCCTACGAAGAAATGCCGCCATGCTGCCATGCTACCTGTGATGAGCCCGTGAGATGATCCAACGTTACTGCTCTATACACCCTACGAAGAAATGTCGCCATGCTGCCATGCTACCTGTGATGAGCCCGTGAGATGGTCCAACGTTACTGCTCTATACACCCTACGAAGAAATGCCGCCATGCTGTCATGCTACCTGTGATGAGCCCGTGAGATGATCCAACGTTACTGCTCTATACACCCTACGAAGAAATGCCGCCATGCTGCCATGCTACCTGTGATGAGCCCGTGAGATGATCCAACGTTACTGCTCTATACACCCTACGAAGAAATGCCGCCATGCTGCCATGCTACCTGTGATGAGCCCGTGAGATGATCCAACGTTACTGCTCTATACACCCTACGAAGAAATGCCGCCATGCTGCCATGCTACCTGTGATGAGCCCGTGAGATGATCCAACGTTACTGCTCTATACACCCTACGAAGAAATGCCGCCATGCTGCCATGCTACCTGTGATGAGCCCGTGAGATGATCCAACGTTACTGCTCTATACACCCTACGAAGAAATGCCGCCATGCTGCCATGCTACCTGTGATGAGCCCGTGAGATGGTCCAACGTTACTGCTCTATACACCCTACGAAGAAATGCCGCCATGCTGCCATGCTACCTGTGATGAGCCCGTGAGATGGTCCAACGTTACTGCTCTATACACCCTACGAAGAAATGCCGCCATGCCGCCATGCTACCTGTGATCTACCTGCCACCCAGGCCGCCGCTGTTAGCTCTGTTGGTGGTCCCAGAGAAAACGAATCTAACGTGTGGCCTTCTTTGGTCTTTTTAATGCTCGTCTGTTTTGTCTGCGGTCTGCTTCGCTATCTGGCAGGGTCTGGGCGTTCAGAAACTGGAAGACAAGCCGGGCGGTCTGCCCGACTGGTACTATGCGGTAAGCAACGTCAAGACGGTGGAAATACTGCTAATAGTAATAATCGCAATAATAATAACGAAATCGTTCGGTACCATACTGGATTTGAACGCAGGACTTCTTGCATGATTTCGCGGCTATAGGGGTCCCCTGATCCGAACGCATCCCAAGCGATAGCCCAACTGCGAAAAAGCTCTTTACCGGAGAGCGGTGCAAGTGTGTCTGAAATTCTCCAATATGAACCCGTGGATCGAATCTGACTGTTAGCCCCACGGGGGAGCATGTGAGTAGGAGTATTGCTCACAGGGTCAAGCTAATAATAGCAATAATACTAGTTAGTGGTGAGTCATCTTCTATAGATTCAGCAATATCGGACATATTGGCACCCCTCTGCGGTAGAGAGGTTTTTCGCAGTTGGGCTGTTTTGAAACGTTAAGTGAGATGCCTTCGCATCAGGAGACTCACACAGCCGCGAAATCATGCCAAAGGTCCTATGTTCGATTCCTTGCTGGTAGCTTTTAGGCTTTCTTACTTTCTGTGGTCCGCGGAAGCTCAGATTTGGGCAGCTAGCGTTTGTTGCTTTCTGACGACAATAATACTAATGATAATAATAATAATAATAATAATAATAATAATAATAATAATAATAAGCAACCGCGGCTGCTTCATTGCTGCAAGCATGCTGATGTCTGCTGCTGTCCCCCCATCTCACACATGCACACGCACACACGCGCGCACACACACACACACACGCACAGGCACACGCACACACGCGCGCACACGCACACACACGCACACACACGCACACACACGCACACACACGCACACACACGCACACACACGCACACACACGCACACACACGCACACACACGCACGCACACACATACACACACATATATACTAAAAAATGTAATTACTTACATCAGAGTAAAGGCACCCACGTAAAAATAAACAAAGCCAACGCACACACACACACATATATATAGAGAGAGAGAGCTCGAAACGTCTCACCAAGCAGCTGTCTTCAACCACTGAACGTCCGCGTAGGAGGTGTTCCCAACCCCTACTCCTGCCCCATAGCACATCCATCGAGTCAGACCCTGTGCGTGGCCGCCTCATGCAACGACCCAGGGATCCCCAACCGTAATCTCTATTCATGCCCAACCCGTATCCTCTATTCATGCCCCATCCGTATCCTCTATTCATGCCCCATCCGTAATAATGTCTATTCATGCCCCATCCGTATCCTCTATTCATGCCCCATCCGTAATAATGTCTATTCATGCCCAACCCGTATCCTCTATTCATGCTCCATCGTTATTCTCTTTTCATGCCCCATATTTATTATCTGTTCATGCCCCACCCGTATTCTCTATTCATGCCTCACCCGTAGTATCCATTCATGCCCCATCGTTATTCCCTATTCATGCCCCATCCGTATTCCCTATTCATGCCCCATCCGTATTCCCTATTCATGCCCCATCCGTATTCTCTATTCACGCCCCATTCGTAATCTCTATTCATGCCCCGTCACCCAAGTACACGCACGAGCGCTTGTGCCCATCTCCTGGCTGTCTAGGGCATAGTGTTTCTCGGGTCTTGCCTTTCTGGGGTCTAGTGCCTCCAGTCTCGCCCGCTTGCCATGCACGCTGCCATGGAGGAGCGTGGCCACTTGAGGCGGCCGCCATACTCCCCAATCGTGCGCCGAGGGGACCACGGCGTCCGCCCAGGGGCGCCCGCATGTCCTGTCAGGGGGCGTGCAGGGTCCCAGGACAGCCTCACAGCGCACACTGTCCATCCCCCCCAGGGTAATGGCCGCACGTGCTTGGGTCAACTTTTATTATTGAGGATCGATTCATGCTCTACGCATCCGTGCACTCTTTTGCATGCGTGCCAGCTCGCCGTTGCTCACGTTCGGTGCGTGGTTTATGATTGTGCCCGTGCCACCCTGTGGTCTGCGTGCGCAGGCAACCGTTGGCCTGGCCCCCGCCGCTATCTCCCAAGTGTTCCTCGCGGCGTACCAGCTCGGGTCCAAGGTAGGCGCCGCGGTCACTGTAGTGCTAGAGTGTTGCCATAACGGTCACCATTAAACGCAAGTTTTCCATGCTGCATACCAGCTAAGCTCCAAGGTAAGCCATGGTAAAGCAAGCATTCCTGAGGGAAGTCATGCAATCATTTGCAGCACCTCCGCTTATAAAAATTGCAATTTCCTGGCGATTGAAGTCCATGCCCATTCCTTTAGTTGCGCAGCATCGCAGGGCAGAGGCCAGCCCTGATTGCGTTGACACTGCCAGACGGCGCACCGAGGGCGCACTAGTGTTTATCCCTAATACAGCGGCTAGTGGCGGCTGTAACGATCAGCGGCTGAGTGCGGCAAGCCCTGCCCTACGCCCCCCCACGGAGCTGGTGACTGCCACACGGAGCTTGTGCGTAGGTCCCATCCTGAAGTCTCGCAATCGGAGCATGTAGTGCACATCCAGTACAGGACACTGCAGTACAGGACGGTGTAGTGCCACTTGTCGTCCAATCATCCCTCCGCATCCTACGCATCCCTACACACCACTGGTGTGGGTATGGCTCGTTCCTGTTCGTTCTCTGTTCTTGTATCCCTCCGCATCCTACGCATCCCTACACACCACTGGTGTGGGTATGGCTCGTTCCTGTTCGTTCGCTGTTCTTGTATCCCTCCGCATCCTACGCATCCCTACACACCACTGGTGTGGGTATGGCTCGTTCCTGTTCGTTCTCTGTTCTTGTATCCCATCCCATCCTCCAAAAAGCGCACGCGGGCAATCTCGCCCCTAAACCCTGAATCCTACACCGCGACGTGGGGCGCTAGTGCCACCCACAAGAACGGAGACCAACCCCTGTAGCTGTAGACAGTGGCACGGCTGACGTGTGGTGCTAATGCTAACACACAGCTCTAGTGCTAGCGTTGGACGGCTGCCTGTCGATGCTACTATACCCCCCCACACCCACACCCACACACGTCACCAGGTGTGCGGCAGCGATAACCTCAAGATCGCGCTGGCCCTCTTTGCCGCCATCTGCTCCACTGTCGTCAAGCCCGCCCACGCCGCCTGGATGTTCCCCGCCCTCATGTTCGGCGGCGGCCTGATCACCTACCTGGACTACCGCTTCAACCGCTGGGCCCCCGCGAGCCGCTACCCCGCCGCCAAGACCGACGACACGCACACACTGCAGCGCATCGGCATCTCGCCGATCGGTGGCCTCGTATTCCTGGCCGTCTGGGCGGGCCTGCTCATCTTCACCGTCATCGTGCGGCGCACCAAGAACATGAGCGACGGTAGGGGGGTGGGGGTGGGGGGATGACCTACTGGGTTGGGGTTAGGCCTAGTTGTAAGGAGGGCGTGCACGCAAGGGCATGGGCGATGGTGTGTGTTCAGGAGGTCTTAAGCGATGGCGAGCGAGGGTGGCAGGCTCCCACAAGCGCACATCCATGGATCCGCATCTTCCCACACCCACTATTTTTCTGGCTATCAAAGCTGGAAGACCTGCTTTGGACATGGTCAAGCTCCGATTTGCTTGTTCATGTGCCACAAGCCTGCTGCTGCTCCCCCTCATGCCTGCTCCTTACCGCATCTCCGTTCCCTTTGCTGCTTGTGGTGTGGTCCCGCGACAACACAACCCTCTGCTGGTCTGCGTGGCTGGTGGCGCGCCGCATGGTCTACGTGGCCAACTGACGGCGCGTGGTCAATGGTTGCGACGTGGGCGACACGTGGCGCACGGTCAATGATTGTCGCCTGGCCGACACGTGGGTGCCGGTCGGCAGAGCTGGACCTGTTTGAGGCGATGTACCGGTTAGGTTCCATCATCTTCGGCGGCGGCCAGGTGGTGCTGCCCATGCTCAGCACCGAGGTGGGTGCGTGCGGCGTTTCTATTTATAGGCCACGAGATACCGTCCCCATGCACCGATGTCCTACCACGCATCCCAGCCAGATCCCTGCAAACATGAGGTCGTGCTACTAATGAATGTAAAAGCTGCAGAAGAATACAGTGCCATCCCTTGCCGTGTGCTTGCATACAGTGCCATGCCTTGTCGTGTGCTTGCACACTACTGGAAATGTGTGACGCAATATCCTCTAGGAGTACCACCATCGCAACCATGTCCATGCATGCAACAACTTGCGCACGACCCCCCTGGCAGGCATCACAGCTGATATGACACTTGCCTGCTGTGTGGCAGCAGTCATACCCATCGGTACTTGTTTACTCAGTGTAGTTACCTAGAAGCCGCCTGGACAAACAGTTTCTATCGTTTTGCAGGTGATGCGGCCAAGACTGTGGTATTGTAACAACCTCACCTCGACACACCTTACACTGCCGACTGCACCGTGCTCATTGCTTGTGATGGCACGCTGTCCTTGTCCCTGTCCCTGTCCCTTGCTCCTGCGTGGGATGGCACGCCTGGTTGCGGTGCCCGCGGTGCATCATGGGCGACAGGTGGTGGATAAAGGCTGGGTCACAAAGACAACGTTCCTCAACGGCTTGGGCCTGGTGAGCGGTTGCCAGGTTTAAGGGCCCTATCAGAAAGTGGTGTGATGCTGGCGTTCTCACGCATGGCCGTACTGCTGGCGTTTTGACACATGGCCGTACTGCTGGCGTTTTGACACATGAGCGTACTGCTGGCATTTTCATGCATGGCCGTACTGCTGGCGTTTTGACGCATGGCCGTACTGCCGGCGTTTTGACACATGGCCGTACTGCTGGCGTTTAGACACGTGGCCGTACTGCTGGCGTTTTCACGCATGGCCGTACTGCTGGCGTTTTCACGCATGGCCGTACTGCTGGCGTTTAGACACGTGGCCGTACTGCTGGCGTTTTTGCGCATGGCCCTAATGCAGGAGTGTTGCCGTGCTGCTGGCAACTGCAGACGCAGATAGCCGTGTACTTTACTAGTGGTCTACTACATTTCAACAGATGGACGACTTTTTCTGGCTGCTTGGACATCTGGTGGGCAGGATGGCACCGCATGGGCTGGCCAGGGTTGATAGTAAGCATTTGTTTATTATTACTATTACTTTTATTATCGTTAATGTCCTTATTTTGGTTGATAGTAAACAGTCGTGCATGCTGCAAACGCAAGTCGAAGGGAAAGCCGGTTTATTGTTACAGGGGTGCCTGGTCGATGGGCCAAACTCCCATTTATTCTGCATCATTAGCCCCATTTATTTATCCCCATATCTCCTGCAGTGATAGCAATCTGGTAAGAGGCTGCCTGGATGCCACCCACTTGCATGTGGCGACGCTGTGGGAGGTAGCTGTAGGGCTGCGGTCGTGCGTTTTGGTGCCATTTGTGAGCATGTGTGTCTTGTCTATGGTGCAGGCGCAAGTTCAAGACAGCTAACAAGTTTCCCTTTGGTTGGTGGCATGGGTGGCGGTTGGGTGGGATGGGGTGTGTGGGGACCATGGGCTGCTGGCGTCGGTGGCCTGCATGGCGGCGGTCACGGCACGCACGTGGCGCATGGGGTGCGGTGATGGGGATGGCACACACACATGGCGCTGCGACACATGGGCCATGGGTCGCTGCTCCTCAGGTGCAAGGATTGCCGGGGCCCCTCTTCAACCTGTCCACCTACCTGGGCGCTGCGTTTCTTGGTGAGCGTCACGCATGGAACACTTCAAATACTTGCACGCCCTTCCACTCCTTCAATTTCACAGAAGAAATACCTGGTGCCGCATCCCTTGTTAGGGTTACGGATGGCTCTTGCGAAGTACATGCATGCCTCCAATAAGCGATGCAATACCTACCTTGGCGCTGCATCCCTTGTTAGGGTTGTGGATGGCTCTTGCGAAGTACTTGCATGCCTCCAATAAGCGATGCAATACCTACCTGGGCGCTGCATCCCTTGTTAGGGTTGTGGATGGCACTTGCGAAGTACTTGCATGCCTCTAATAGGTGGTGCAAAACCTACCTGGGCGCTACATTTCTCGGTACGGAACCTGCGGCAGCCTTTGCAATGACCCCTTCCAAAGGTGCTCCACTAGGCCGTTGTCAAAGGAGGAATTGGCTGCCTCCCCGAAAATTCCTGTTCGCTCTCCTGGCTGTCCCTTTTCCTGCTGAGCCCTTACATCACCCTGCCTGTGTCCCTACAACCCCCACGCTCTCCCCCCCCCACCCCACCCCAATCCTTCCCCCCCAACCCCCACCCCGCCCACCCCCACCCCCCATTCTACACGCCCACGCAGGCTACCACGGCGCCATCATCGCGTTCCTTGGTCTGTTCGGCCCAGGGGCCCTGCTTGTCTACGCAATGATTCCTTTCTGGGAGCGGTGCCGCAACCTGGATGTGAGTAGACTAGTCACAGGCGGCTTGTTATATGGTAGCTAGATGCGCACCGCTCGTCTCCGCGATGACCCCTTCCTATCAGTGGTGCCGCAGCCTGGCCGTGAGTGGACTAGTTAATAGGCAGCTTGTTATATGGTAGCTAGATGCGCACTGCTGGTCTCCGCGATGACCCCTTTCTTGGGGCGGTGCCGCAACCTGGATGTAAGTGGAATAGTTTATAGGCGGCTATGTGAATGGACATGTAACAGGTGGCTGTGTGAGTGGACTAGTTAATAGGCAGCTTTTTATATGGTAGCTAGATGCGCACCGCTCGTCTCCGTGATGACCCCTTCCTGGGGGCGGTGCTGCAGCCTGGCCTTGAGTCTCCTCGTTGTTGATGTATCGGTTTGTTGATGATGTGTAGCGTGAGGCACTCGGCTGCTCTAGCCAGTGATCCCCTTTAGGAAGGGCTGCCGCAACAAGGGCACTGTTTAGTTCATGACAGTTTTGGTATCTTCACACGCAGCATGGTGAACGAGCCCTCCGCGTCAACCTGGGGCGAGAGCGTGGTCTACTAGGTTCCGCTAGGCTCCAGCAAGTTGCGTTTTTCCCAGGCCTCTCTGTGCAATATAAAGGATGTCAGGCTAGCCTTTGACAACTAGTATGCACCCTGCAAGCTAATGGGGCTTCGTGCGTCTTCTGCGCTGGCTGCTGGAACCTGCGTTTGCCCTGCTTGCCCTACTTGCCGCATTCGAACTGCTTTCTGGCACCCTGGCTCCTTCCCCAGTGGGTGCGCACTGGCTTTGTGGGCGTGAACGCGGCCGCGATCGGTCTTGTGGTGGCCGCAACGGCCATCCTCTGGCGGCAAGGGGTGAGTGCTTGTCGTTTTTATCTACATGGTGGCGCTTGTCGTTTATATCTACATGGCGGCAAGGGTGACTGCTGGCTTATCGTCGGCGGCAGCGGCCAGGTATTTCTGGTGCGCATGTGTGTGCCATTGCAGGCCAGCGTGGCTGAAGCAGGCCACACGCATGCAAGACGCTTGTGCTGCCGGTCGCAACAGCGGCGGGTGCACGCGGTGCTCCTGCCCACGCCACCACCGCCTACCGCGTTTCTGCCCACGTCACCACAGCCCACCGTGGCAGCTTGTTTGGTCAGAATGTTTGGTCCGAAGCTTGCCGTCGTACTGCCACCACCCGCCACCTGTCGCTTCCTGCCATAGCACACTGATCCCGCTCCACTGCCCCTGCCAGGTGTCGGCGCTGGCATGTGCCTTTCTGTTCATTGGTTGGCGGTAGCTGCTGGCGCACCATACGGTACCTGCCCACCGTGGCTTCGTGTCGGTGCTGATGCAGCACCCACCCACCGTGGCTGTGTGTCGGTGCTGGTGTATCATGAGATGGTATCCATCACCCTTACCCTCAACCTGCCGGTCTACACGCTCGCCACCTGGCGCGCAACCCTACCGCCACCGCCCATACCACCACCGCCCCAGGTGCACCTACTCCCCATATGGTCCACGCGCTGGGCACCACACCACTACAACTACACTACCACCACCACCACTGATACCACCGCTGCCTGTTTGGTCCTGCTCCCCTCCCCCCCCCCCAGGTATACACGCTGGGTGGCGCTTCTGTCGCGATCTTCGCAGGAGCCCTCTGCGCCTTCTACAAGGTTAGTTGCTCGGTTTTCTTGCATACATATGGGCGACGCTGCATAAGTACATACATGCCCCAACTCTAGGTGACCAGCATGAAGGTGCTCTGCTGCTGCTATTTGTGCTGTTGGCCAGGACGCCTACCCTAACCCCACTGCTGCATGACGGGTAGGAATTTAAAAAATAACCCTGCTGCTCACAGTAGGACAACGACTACGCGGTCACCCTGTTGCTGATGATGTTAGGGCACTTGCAAATCTTACTGCAGTGCGTTAGTGCGCTGGTGTTGCGATGCTATCATCTGTCGCACCCACAGTGCCATGCACAAGTGAACCCAAGCCCTCCCCCTGGTTTCTCCACTGGCAGCCGTTGTTTTAAACCACACTGGTTTTGCCTGCCTGTTCCTTAAAATACAGAAATAAATTTGGCCACAATTTGGTTAGATTTGGCCACTGTCCACTGTTTATGCTACTGTGTTTTTCCCCATCCAAACTGGTCTTTTGCCTGCTGGTACGGCTCGCCTCCTTTGTGCTTGCTCTTCAAGTCGCCTCCTTTCCCATACCTACTCCCATAGCTATTGCCCATCCGCCTGCCCACTTGTTAACCAAGTCAACATGTGCCTGTGTCTCCTGCCCCCCTGTCGCAGGTCCCGGCACCGTTTGCCATCATCGCGGGCGGCTTCATGGGCTGGATCCTCATGATGGTGAGCTCCTGGTGGCGCTCATGCGTGGTGGCGCTCACGCGTGGTGGCGTGTTGCTCTGAGCTGGAGCCTCATGAGATGTGCTAGCGGTAGTTTCTGGTGTCTTTGTTGCTGCATGCACCGTTGCTGTATGCTGTTTCCTGTTCCTGCTGGCATTTGTGCTGCAGCTGGCGTCTGTGTGTTGCGGCTCGCGTCTGTGTGTTGCGGCTCGCGTCTGTGTGTTGCGGCTGGCGGCTGTGTGATGCGGCTCCGCTCGCAATATTAGCCTGTTTCCGCTTGTGTGTCGACAGGTTAAGGAGTTATCTGTTGGATTGCGCACCCCATAAGTAAAGAGGGCCCACCATTCCATTCGTACGCCGCCAGCCAAAGGAGTCACGTTTCCACCCATGCTATGACGCTTCAAGGAGTTACGCTGCCTCCCGTCTCGCGCTCGCCCACGTTTGCGCGCACTGTTGATTGTGACACAGAGGAGATGCTGGCACGATGGGCACTCATGTACCACTTGCCCAAGTACGTATCATACTTCTCATAGAAGTACTATCTTCTCATAGGAGTACTAGCCTGTCATGAGCGAAGCGCACGTGCTAACTTTGCATAATCCACCTAGACAGGCACCCTGGCTGGCTCCTACTTCTCATGCTGACAGGCCCCTACTTCTCATGCTTCCCGGGAACCACGGAGGCCTGTAAGCAGCCCGCCAGTTCACTCACTGCTTTTTAAAATTTTGTGATGTATGGCCTTCTTGACTGTAATTTCGCAGATCGATGTTGGTGGGCCGTACTGCATCGTGCCTCACTACGTGCGCGCTCATCCGGAGTGGAACGCCACCTGCACACTGTGGCAAGCCAGCCACCACGACATGCACTAGTACACGCAGCCATGCACCAGTACACACAGCCATGGATGGAGATGGGGGTGGACACCCCATTGGTGGGGTGCAGCTTCTTTCAGAGCTCTGAACATTGAAACGTTAAGAGCTCCTTGTAATGATTGCCCATGAGCCCTTGGGGGCATCACCTGGGAAAACTTGACTCTGCTAGGCGCAGGTCATGGTGTAACAAACTTATGGTGCAACTGATCTTAGAATATTCTAGGTGTCCGTCATGCTTTACATTTATCTTAGCCTAGGCAAGTATATATCAATTAGACAAGACAACCAGCGCAGGCCGCCAGAAATCTGGAGGATCCGGGCCATGTAATGTAGAACGCAAAGCAGTAACGCGCTTACCTTGAGTGGGGCAACTACTTAAATTGGCAAGTGCCCCAGGGGGTCACCCTCACATATGGAGCATCGTAATCACGACTGCAGAAAATTGTTTTAAAATCAACTGGGACATTCGTTATTTGTTTTGGAAATCCACCTGCAAGAATTTGGAAATTTGATATGAACCCACCGCAGTTGCAGCAGCAAATCCTTTGTTTTATTGTTCCAGGCATGTCATGTTCTGTTCGCAGTCACGTGTCTATTAATTAATTAATTCATTAATGTCATGTTCTGTCTACTGTATATATCATGCATGACAGGTGTGTCGACAAGGGCTGCGCTGGGTCTAGATACCAAGATATAGGGCTCCCCAACAGGACCCCGTGTAAATAATTGCACAGCTAGATGTAATGCCTGTGTGCATGCTCAACGAGCACGTGGCCCGCACTGATGAGGTGGATACATCAGATATAGGCTTGCTGACACCAAGCCCTCCCAGCCAGGACGCCTAGCTGCCCTATTCAATTGACTGCTGCCATGATGATAGGGATAAGCAGTGGGCAGCAATGAGCCCTCGTCAACAAAGATTGTAGAGTAGCCCAACGGCATGACAGTCAGTCAAGCCTTGGAACCAGCGTTCAAATCACGCTTCACTATGTACATAACTGAAGAAATATAATACAGGATAGGAGCTATGCTGCCTGTGTGTGTCCGTGGAATCGTATATCGCTGTGGGCGGGCACTGGCAGCGAGGTACCTGTCGACGGCCTGCTCTAGCACACGGATGTGAGAAAGCAAGACTGCCAGAAAGAGAGAGAGAGAGAGAGAGAGAGAGAGAGAGAGAGAGAGAGAGAGAGAGAGAGAGAGAGAGAGAGAGAGAGAGAGAGAGAGAGAGAGAGAGAGAGAGAGAGAGAGAGAGAGAGAGAGAGAGAGAGCCATCGGCACACTTGCTTTGGACTCTCCACGGCTACGCACGTGACCGGTCACATAATGCTCCTTCACGTCGCATCATGTTACAGTATGCTCCTTCATATTGCATGTGTCACATAATGCTCGAGATGCCCACTTTAATGTGGCAGTTGGGGCCTGCACGCAGCCAATCGCGTGCAATACACACATGGCCGCGCCCAGAAGGAGAAAGTCACGGGGGGATGCAGTATAGCAGCCACACAACAGTCCAGTGCAAAATCAGTTCTAACACCACAACATCGTATCAACATCATATCAATAACACAATCATCTGGCCCAAACATCTGAAAAAATCAGTCTGTGGCAGTTCACGCCATCGCATAATTGTGGCAGCTCACACCGTCACATGTCTGTGGCAGCTCGCACCATCGCATGTCTGGCAGCTCGCACCAGTGCAAGGTTGTGGCAGGTCACACCAGCGCAAGGTTGTGGCAGCTTGCACCGGCGCAAGGTTGTGGCAGCTCACACTGTTGCATGCTTGTGACAGGTCACACCAGCACATGGCTGTGGCAGTGAGCAAGGGCTGTGGTAGCGGGCCGCAGGCACCCCACCACATGGGCCCAGCCCAGCTGGTACTGCAAAAGGCACGTTGCCTGCTGGCACAGCAAAAGCAGGTTGGCTACTGGCTCTCCTTAAGCATGCTGAGTAGTGGCTTCCCTGTAACAACTTCATTGGTAAACCCGAAGCATGTCAATTACTGGGACACCGGAATCTTGAACAAACAGGGGACACGCCTGGCAGAACACCAAATAAGGGCACAGGGACAGAAGGGACACCGCGTATGTGTGTGTCATGGGTGGGCGGGTGGGGCACTGGCTCTCACTCCCACGTTGTTCACGTGCACGCTGGCTCTCTCGCTCACATTCGTGGTGCACGTCGTGCAGCACCGCACAAGAGTCCAGCAGCAAGAAGAAGCACAGCCCCAGCGACGCCGCCACAGCCGTCCAGGTGGCAAAGCCCCTCTTCCTCCTGCACATGTCACACGCACCGCCACACGCAAACGGTAACGTGGGCTGTAGTCACACATTCTCGTGTGCGCCGGCACCCGTGTTTCCACACACATACGACAGCCTAGGTCCTGCGTGGCAAGCCAACCACATTTCGCGTCTGATGGCACAAGTGCATTGGCTTGAAATATTTTACAGGGGCCGCTGGTAAATGCGCCAGGTTGCCACAACCACGATCAAGTGATGCGGGGAGGCCTTCAAGACGTACAAGACAAGGGTGCTGCGACCGCTCATGCTACTGACAGGCGTTGGGGAGCCCTCCAGCATATGCTTCGGCCCCAAGGATAGCCAGTGGGAAGCCATCACACGCTAGTAACAGGCGGGGGGGGGGGGGGGGGCGTATGAAGGAAAAAGCCAGGCCGGCCCAGCTAGCCCGGGTGGTGCGGGAGGGAGATACCCTGGGTAGGCTTGAAGGAGGGACATGGGCAGGCATTGGCCCTGGGCGGCCACACGAACCGGCCACACGACGCAGGTCGCTGTGGGCGGCTGCAAACACACTGGTACAGCTCTGTCAAGGTATGATGCATGAAGCGGCTACCAGCACAGCTTCATACGACACTGCTACCCTACTCATCGTACTAAAAAGAATACACTACCACACTCATCGTACAAAAAAACCCGCACTACCATACGTCCCACCATGCCACCGCGCAGAGCAGGCTCTACCTGTTCTCTCGGTACCGCGGAAAACACCCGTTCATTGGCGCTGCCTGCACCCAGCAGGGCGATGGCAGCGTGACCATTGAGACCTGTTCGGTGACAACATATGTGAGCTGGGTCAAAGTGACCCAGTAATTGCTTTGTCCCTATCCTGTGGTGCGGCACGCACCCACTGATGACGGCGGTGCCCAGGTGGCGGCATCCCATGCGAGTAGCACCCATGCACAGAGCGGCGAGCGCTTTACCTGGTGGCGAGGAACACCCATGCACAGAGTGGCAAGCGCTTTACCTGGTTGCGAGGAACACCCACGCACAGAGCGGCGAGCGCTTTACCTGGTGATGGTGGTCCCCACGTAGTGACACTGCGAGCACTGGAACTGGAGGGGTTCGCGCCCCTGCGACGCGCCCAGGTCTGCGGGGGAGGAGCCACGGGCACGTGAAACATCAGCGCATGCACAGGTGCACCACGCAAGGGCAGTGCAGGAGGTGACGTGCATGGCCTGACCACACAAGATCATGGCACGACATCCATCACCCCACCGCTGACATGCTCGTGGTTTGCGAGCCTGGCGTCAAATCGCATTTGCAGGGACCAGGCGCACCCAGGCCCCTGGGTTTGGCCGGCATGGGGAACGCCCGTAAGTTCTACTCAGGGCATGAAGCACATGGGCGTGCAGAGGCTCAGGACGCACAGCACATTGGCACGCAGAGGGACAGGGGGCGTGTGGGCACTTTCTTAGTAGCAATAGCCTAAGTAGGCCAAATAAGTAAATTATTAAAATTTTATAGCCAGCTTGTCCTTAGAATGCAGCGCATCATGGCCGCCTCCTTCCCTCTACGGATGCTATATTCTGGATGTACATATAGTACGTTGCATTAGTACGACAAACACAGGCCCCTCACAATTACGAGCTGAAAGGATACGTGCCCACAGTGCCGTCCCCATGTGGATGTATATCGTATTTCATGTATATTCCAGTAGGGGGCAGCTAGCATGACAAAGTGATACACACATTCAAAGATGACCGGCAGTTCGGTCACACAGTCATTCACAGATGATCGGCAAACAACAAGAACAGCGTTTACCAATAAAGCAAAATGGCAAAATTAAAAAAAAAAATACAATGTTGCAACAAGGTGGTCAATATGACCGTGGACCAAGCCTTGCCGTTGGAACAATTTGTTGGTATTTGCTTACATAAGTTTCCATCTGGAAGAACGGGTACGGCGCTGACTACGTTCGAGGCCAGGACGCCGTCGACACCGATCTGCAAAGTGCAGCCAATCGTCGCATCGTGTATCCGCAAAAACCCAGTATACCTAATCGGAATCTTAGGCTCGTCACCGAAGATGAACGGCAAGAAAACGACATGCGGAGATACTTCGCTATTAGGACGAGAGTGTGCCACCGTGTTGCATAGCAAAAGTAGCCAATTTGAGCAAGGTCGTGATATCCTGGCGCGATGCTTTCTTGTAAAGCACAGGAAGCTACTGGGTGGCGTTCTATCATTACCCCTGTACTGTCGACATCTGCAGCAAAGCCGCGGGGCTGCGCGGTGGAGGGCATGCCCCCCTCTGCTATCGCCGTCGCTCCCATCTCGGTCTCTTGCATACAGCACCAACTTCGGAATGGAGCTAGGGGATAATGTTAGTATAACCAATATATGCCGTCTTCCTCGCGAAAGTGTCTATTCGGCGAGAACTGTTCTTGAAGGCCACAATCCACACACGCGAGCCTGAGTTTATGGGTATCGCGAAAACTTAAGTGGCGTGTTCGAGCGTTCTAGCGAGGACGTTATAATTATTAGGCAATGTCTTGGGTACAGAACTGCGGGCATGGCTGCTAAGTGCAACG
This sequence comes from Mesostigma viride, assembly GCA_009746045.1. Taxonomy (NCBI): domain Eukaryota; kingdom Viridiplantae; phylum Streptophyta; class Mesostigmatophyceae; order Mesostigmatales; family Mesostigmataceae; genus Mesostigma; species Mesostigma viride. The sequence continues at coordinate 1,239,694 of RPFO01000288.1, forward strand.
ATGGATCGGGCGACATGACGCGTTGGCCCTCGACGTCCCGGAACTGTTCCGTCCGGACAGTTCCAGATGCGAGCACCTGAGAACGACACGTGGACACTGCATCGAGGACACGTGCAAAGTGGAAACCTCCTGGAATTGCGTACCAAACTGGGTACTCCACACGGGCATTTATTTATTTTGCAGCGTTGAAGGGGACAACAGCAGGGGAAATGCGTTGTTTTTCTTATTAACGGCTATGGCTGATGAGGTCAGTTTTCCCGCAGGCCGCGCAGCAATGAGGGGGGACTTTTTGAGATGTCGATCACAAATATAAGCACTAAATGCCTAATCCAAAATCAACGACGAGGAAACAATTTAGTATGTTCGGCGTAAAGAGCCTGAAATATCCTTGGCATCTGGAGCGGCTAAAAGCCTTATAGCATGCATTTCAGTGCCAACCGTATAAAGATAGTTTATGGTATAAATACGTGCAATGAAAAGACGGCATGACTCGGATCCAGCTAGCGTAAATTCGTATAGTGGCATTGCGTATACACGCTTCGCCCCAATTGTCACCTGTGGCGATATGCTCCCACAAAGCACCCGGGCGGTTGATGCTCAACGGCACCAAAATTAGTGCGGTTTATGTCAAATCGGCAACATAGCACGACCCGTTCAACTTTCGAGAATGTGGTTCGGGCCGTGTTAGGGGTTTTTATGAAGGCTTAAGCTGGTGGGTAACGCGGTAAGGCCTCGATGGGCAGAAGCGCAACGGCTCACGGGCGTCTGCGCCACCAGCAGGTAAGTGTTGCTCAATTGACTTGCGCGGCGGCTGTTTCCCTTAGCATGACTGCGTGCTTGGGCTTGCCGACAAAGGACCATCCAAACTGGAGCGTTTTCCAGAGAGCCGTCCCTTGACGTCGCTCCATTTGCCACGCTCCATGGAGACAAGCACAGGTGTTAACGGTAGGGGGAAATGTGCTGACGACAACCCGCTTGCGCGAGGCCTCTGGTTGTTGGCCGCCACCCGCGCCGTGTCATGCAACAGACACAGGCGCAGGAGAAGCGGCTCAAAGAGGTGCTGGCGCACAATGACCCATTCGACCCGGCCGTGTGCGCCGCCCGCACTGCCCTGCGCGACGGCTACGCATCCTTGATGCTGCTCGACCAGCACCTAGCGGACCGCATGGACGTCCAGACGCGCATGTGGCAGGTGGGCGAGCGAGGGGGCTAATGCGGTTGCATAGCCTCCCGGTTGTAGCCATTTTTGGCCGTAGGAGCTCGCACATGGTGTGCTCCGCCCATATTCCATAGGAGCATCGGTTGCCCGTGTTCCCTAGGAGCTCTCCGCTTGCGCATGCGCGTGTCATGGCGTGGTGACGAGGCGTTCTGGGTGCTGCAGGACATGGGGCGTTGTGCCATGGGGTGGCACGGGCATGTCACATGGTTTCCACCCCCGCAGCTGGTTGCATGGTCCGCGGCTCATGGCATGGTCCACAGTTGCTGTCTGGTCTCTCCTTGTACCATCTCTGAGCCGCATTTCTCTGGACAGGGTAGTCAGCGGTAGTGGCCCGGTGGCCCCAGTGCCCGCGATGGTGCCACGGTGCCCCGCGATGGTGCCATGGTGCCCTGCGATGGTGTCAGGTATATGCACGCAGAAACCGGGGGACAAAGGCAGACAAAGAGTGAGGGTCTGCGGGTCGATGAAGCAGAGGGCACCTTACTTCCCGTGCTCGTGCACAAGAGCACCGCACGCCACCCGCCCAAGGCCTACCTTGCGCGAGGTGGGGGAATGTCATATCGCGCCTCTAGTCAATAGCGGCGGCGGTGTAAATGTAGGTGTTCGCCATGAACCCATACGCGAATAACGAGAGGCCAGGTCAGTGGCAAGGGCAGGCGGCGTGGAGCTAGAGGACAAGGGGCAGCAGGAGCCATGCGTCCCTGCGTGGGTGCTTGCGGTGTACTGGTGGTGGGACGCCTCATGCGTTCTTGCCACAGCACGGATCCTCCTTCCTTGTGTGTACCCATGGCTACCTTTTCTGTATTGATGCCTACCCATGCATCTTGTGTCTACCCATGCAGGACGCCATCCACCTATTTGCTGTTGCCTCCGTAACTATCTCGAGGGGCTCGTGCTTCATTGGTAGCCTTCTGGTGCAGTGAGCAAGGCTTCTAGTCACCTTTCATGCGCGCTCTCTCCTTTATGTCATGTTTCCTAAGTCTCTCGTACGCCTCCTAAGCGTCCTATGTCTTACATATGTGCGATGCCCCCTTTCTCTCCCATGCCTCCTCGTTCTCGCCGCCACCTGGTCTGTGGAGGGGAACACCTGGATACCTTCTAGTCGATAAACCTGTTTCCTCCTGTCAATTTTGTCCCCTTTGATCGCTGCTGTGGTCTTTTGCGCACCTGTCGGCTCGTTCATCCAGTTTATACGTTGATTGTACGCGCACCTGTCGGCTCGTTCATCCAGTTTATACTTTGATCGTACGCGCACCTGTCGGCTCGTTCATCCAGTTTATACTTTGGTCGTACGCGCACCTGTCGGCTCGTTCATCCAGTTTATACTTTGATCGTACGTGCACCTGTCGGCTCTTTCATCCAGACTATACTTTGATCGTACGCGCACCTGTCGGCTCGTTCATCCAGTTTATACTTTGATCGTACGTGCACCTGTCGGCTCTTTCATCCAGTTTATACTTTGATCGTACGTGCACCTGTCGGCTCGTTCATCCAGTTTATACTTTGATCGTACGTGCACCTGTCGGCTCTTTCATCCAGTTTATACTTTGATCGTACGTGCACCTGTCGGCTCGTTCATCCAGTTTATACTTTGATTGTACGCGCACCTGTCGGCTCGTTCATCCAGTTTATACTTTGATCGTACGCGCACCTGTCGGCTCGTTCATCCAGTTTATACGTTGATTGTACGCGCACCTGTCGGCTCGTTCATCCAGTTTATACTTTGATCGTACGCGCACCTGTCGGCTCGTTCATCCAGTTTATACTTTGATCGTACGCGCACCTGTCGGCTCGTTCATCCAGTTTATACTTTGATCGTACGCGCACCTGTCGGCTCGTTCATCCAGTTTATACTTTGATCGTACGCGCACCTGTCGGCTCGTTCATCCAGTTTATACTTTGATTGTACGTGCACCTGTCGGATCGTTCATCCAGTTTATACTTTGATCGTACGCGCACCTGTCGGCTCGTTCATCCAGTTTATACTTTGGTCGTACGCGCACCTGTCGGCTCGTTCATCCCGTTTATACTTTGATTGTACGCGCACCTGTCGGCTCGTTCATCCAGTTTATACTTTGATCGTACGCGCACCTGTCGGCTCTTTCATCCAGTTTATACTTTGATTGTACGCGCACCTGTCGGCTCGTTCATCCAGTTTATACTTTGATTGTACGCGCACCTGTCGGCTCGTTCATCCAGTTTATACTTTGATCGTACGCGCACCTGTCGGCTTGTTCATCCCGTTTATACTTTGATCGTACGCGCACCTGTCGGCTCGTTCATCCAGTTTATACTTTGATCGTACGCGCACCTGTCGGCTCGTTCATCCAGTTTATACTTTGATCGTACGTGCACCTGTCGGCTCGTTCATCCAGTTTATACTTTGATCGTACGTGCACCTGTCGGCTCGTTCATCCAGTTTATACTTTGATCGTACGCGCACCTGTCGGCTCGTTCATCCAGTTTATACTTTGATCGTACGCGCACCTGTCGGCTCGTTCATCCAGTTTATACTTTGATCGTACGCGCACCTGTCGGCTCGTTCATCCAGTTTATACTTTGATCGTACGCGCACCTGTCGGCTCGTTCATCCAGTTTATACTTTGATCGTACGTGCACCTGTCGGCTCTTTCATCCAGTTTATACTTTGATCGTACGTGCACCTGTCGGCTCGTTCATCCAGTTTATACGTTGATTGTACGCGCACCTGTCGGCTCGTTCATCCAGTTTATACTTTGATCGTACGCGCACCTGTCGGCTCTTTCATCCAGTTTATACTTTGATCGTACGCGCACCTGTCGGCTCGTTCATCCAGTTTATACTTTGATCGTACGCGCACCTGTCGGCTCGTTCATCCAGTTTATACTTTGATTGTACGCGCACCTGTCGGCTCGTTCATCCAGTTTATACTTTGATTGTACGTGCACCTGTCGGCTCTTTCATCCAGTTTATACTTTGATCGTACGCGCACCTGTCGGCTTGTTCATCCAGTTTATACTTTGATTGTACGTGCACCTGTCGGCTTGTTCATCCAGTTTATACTTTGATCGTACGCGCACCTGTCGGCTCGTTCATCCAGTTTATACTTTGATCGTACGCGCACCTGTCGGCTCGTTCATCCAGTTTATACTTTGATCGTACGCGCACCTGTCGGCTTGTTCATCCAGTTTATACTTTGATCGTACGCGCACCTGTCGGCTCGTTTACCTCGCCACCTCCCCTTCCACCCCCCCTTCCCACCACCACCCTGCAGCACGCCTACTACCGGCCCATTGAGCTGCTGCGCGCGCGCATGAGGCCATGCCCTGACAGGGTGAAGGGTTCGATTGGTAGCAGTGACAGGGCAGGGGGCAAGGACCCCAACAACAATAAGGCGAGCAATAGTAAGGCAGCGGCCTCGGATGGCAGCAGATGGCGATCCACAAGCACCAGTTGTGGGCAGGGGCCCCCGAATGAGCCAGACCAGGGGGGGGAGCAGGCCGTGGCGCTGTGCTTGCTGCGTTCGCTGCTGGACGAAGGCACCTCCTTCTACACGGTCCTCATCGGCAAGCTGAGGGAGCAGGAGAAAGGGGAGGTGGGTGGGTCGCTGTGAGGGCGGCGCGCGCTCTGTTTGTGTGTTCCATCGGGAGGTGGGTGGGTCGCTGTGAGGGCGGCGCGCGCTCTGTTTGTGTGTTCCATCGGGAGGTGGGTGGGTCGCTGTGAGGGCGGCGCGCGCTCTGTTTGTGTGTTCCATCGGGAGGTGGGTGGGTCGCTGTGAGGGCGGCGCGCGCTCTGTTTGTGTGTTCCATCGGGAGGTGGGTGGGTCGCTGTGAGGGCGGCGCGCGCTCTGTTTGTGTGTTCCATCGGGAGGTGGGTGGGTCGCTGTGAGGGCGGTGCGCGCTCTGTTTGTGTGTTCCATCGGGAGGTGGGTGGGTCGCTGTGAGGGCGGCGCGCGCTCTGTTTGTGTGTTCCATCGGGAGGTGGGTGGGTGGCGGTAGCGCGGCACCGCCAGCACGTCTTCTATATTTAGTATTCTCTCCACACACACCTGACTCGTGCCCACCGGGGTCTCGCACAGCGCGGCGTAAGCTTATTTATTCCTTCAGCACCCGCCATCGCTGTGAGTAGCTATGGCCAGGGGCGAGGAGATGAGGGCATGCGCAAACTGTGCCGGTAGCAGATGCCCCGAACAACAAGAATTGGAGCCGATGGCTTCGAGAACACGATCACGAAGGCGTTGCCTCACGAGCATGTTTAAGGAAAGCGCGCGATGGATGTGGGGTTGTGGTGCCTTGCCCTGAAACAAACGGCGTGGTGACTGGCACCGCAGCACCCAGCTCCCTATGACTCCCACGAGTGCGCACACGGATACTGTGTTGGGCTGCTGCACACACAAACAGTGCAGTTGGGCCGATGGACCCGTGGTACTGGACTTACGGAAGGCATGGTACAAACCCTAGCGGGAGGCATCGGCGCCTCCCCCCTCCTCACCCCTCTCCCCCTCCCTCGGCCACTGCACAGATGCTCAGACCCTGTCCCACATTCTTTGCTGTGGCTGCACGCATGCGCTAATCATGTTGCATGCATTGCTCCTCCTCCTCCTCCTCCTCCTCCTCCTCCTCCTCCTCCTCCTCCTCCTCCTCCTCCTCCTCCTCCTCCTCCTCCTCCTCCTCCTCCTCCTCCTCCTCCTCCTCCTCCTCCTCCTCCTCCTCCTCCTCCTCCTCCTCCTCCTCCTCCTCCTCCTCCTCCTCCTCCTCCTCCTCCTCCTCCTCCTCCTCTTCCTCCTCCTCCTGTCCTGCTGTTGCTGCTGCTGCTTCTGCTCCTGTGTGTCGTGCCGCTGCTGCCACCGCCACAATGGGCATCACCACGCTGGGATGGGCATCAGGATGTTCGGATCCACTGGTGCCTGCTGTCCCTGGGCGACCTGGCGCGGTACAGGGAGCTCAGCCAGGGGGCGCCCGCGTGCCAGGGGCCGACCGATGGGGCTGGCCCTCCCAGGGACTGGTCCATCCCTGCCATGTTCTACCTGCAGGTGGGTGACTGGGTGCTTGCTCGTGGGTTGTCCCCCTCCGTTTGATGCCTCGCCAAACACAAAGCGTCGATGGGAGTGTCGCACGGCCTTCAGTGCGAGTTTGTCGCAACGCCTTCCCACCCATCGATTTGTCCCCCCGTTTCCGGCACCTTTGGCCAACACGCCTGCCCTCTCCCTGTTCCTCCCTGTTTGCCCCACCCACTTGCCCCTATTCTGTCCCTAGCATAGCCCTTGTTCTATGGTTCCTTGCTCATGGCACACCCCTCCTTCCTGGCTGAGATGCCACATTGGGGGCCGTTGAAGTGCAGAAGAGGTGCTGCGTTCCGCTGTGTGGTGCCGGGCTGCACGCTGCTTCGGGTCAAAGTGGCCGCTCCTCTGTTATTTAGTGGTTGGTATTCGCTTTCATCTGCCGATTGTCCTGAAGACAAAGCCACGGTAATCCATGTCTGTGGGGCGACCTAGTGTTGTTGTGGTTTGGTTTGCCTCCTTGCCATACACCCTGCCCTCGGCCTGGGTCACCGTCCCGCCTGGCCCTAGCGTTGAGCCGCAGACCTGGAGCCAGCTCTGTGCACACAGACAGGCCGTGTGCACATGTGTGCACGCTCGCACACATGCGTACGCAGATGCGCACATGGATGCCCTATTGGCGCGTACATCCGATAAACATGCATGTGCAGAGCACGTGGCGAGCCCTATCGGCAGGCATCTTTGTCGCGGCGACTGCGCATGTGTTTAGAGGTATGGATATACTTGATTCCATTGTCGGCGTGGTCACACCCCTTGCGCGCAGTGTGCCCCTTAAAACACTTGTGCCGCTTGTGTGCGGTGGCCCACCTGTTGCAGGCGTTCCATGCCTGGCCAGCCAGCGGCCAACCCCACAACCAACGCGCCGTGCTGGCCACGTACATGGACGAACCGCTGCTCGCCTGCTGCTGCTACGCGCGTGCGGTAGCCAGCACAAGCCCTTCTACCACCGCCGGTTGGAATCTGCGCCTGCTCGTGCACAAGGTAGTTGATGCCTGGTTGCCCGTGTACAGGCCAGGCACCTGGTTGCCCGTGTACAAGCGAGGTGCCTGGTTGCCCGTGTACAAGTGAGGTGCGTGGTTGCCCGTGTGCGTGGATTTAAATGCGTGAAAGCTTACGCACAAGGTGGACGCGTTGGGGTTGCTGGGGACGACAGCAAGCGTGAACGTGGGCAACATGGTTTCCATATTGCTCGCCTTTACAGGGGTGAATGCCGTGACAGGGATGGGGGAAGGTGCGTGCCTGGTAGGTGGGAGGGAAGGGGCGTGCTGTTGAGCTGTTGTCAGAAAAGCAGCTGGCAGAGGGCCATCACCCCTCGCCCCCCCCCTCCCCCCCTGCCGCCCTTCTAGCATCTTGTAAACCTGGCAACCCCTTCACTGGCAATGACAAGGGGCGCTGAAACATGTGTGTGGGTGAACGCAGTCATGAACTGTTACAGCAGCGGCCATGGTGGTTGGCTAGATCGATGCACTGATGTTGTAACTCCGATGTGATGCTGTCGCAATGCCAACAACAGGCGTTTGCAGAAGATGCGGCGACCAGGGTCCCAGGGAGTGACGCGCATATTACCCCAGGGACCTGCCCAACCGATGGGGCCCCTTCCTCGGTGGCTGCTCACGCTGATGTGGCGACCACCATGCTTGGTGATGGGCCGGGCGCCAGCAACCATGTTGCACAGGACGACACGAGGATGCGCTTTCAGCTGAGGGACAGCATGGATGAAAGGAAGAGTTTCCACCAGCAGCTGCTGTGGCTGTGTGGCGTGCTGCTCTACCCTGGGATGGCCAGGTGAGATTTGCTGGGTGCAACAGGGTGCGCATAGGAGAGGGGAATCGGCCTCCAGAACCTTGGAGGGTGGTAACCTGTTTTTATTACTCGCAGCAGAGGGCACGTCGTGGTGGGTGCGAGCGCGCACCCACCCCCTCCCCGTCGTGGCGTGGCGCATCCCCGGTGTTGTGCTTGTCGCAGCTGTGTTGGATTCGGGATGGCCATATGGAGGCAGATTGGAACCATGTGCAGCGTTTTGAAGGGGGAGATCGGTTGCAGGGGGAGATCCGTTTAAGGGGGAGCACGGTTGCAGGGGGAGATCCGTTTAAGGGGGAGCACGGTTGCAGGGGGAGATCCGTTTAAGGGGGAGCACGGTTGAAAGGGGGGAGTCGTGTGTGAGCCATGGAGGGGGCCATGTCGGGCTGGCTAACCTTATTGCAAGCCAACCTTTTCAGTAGGCAGCCTAATCCTGTAAGGCTGGTATCCGCCCCCCTGCATAAGACTGCTAGTATGTATGTATAAATGCACGTAAGGGTGGGGTCTGTTTACCTCATGTGTCCATAATAGACAAGTGCTGGCATCTGCACAGCCCTGGCACATCCCTGGCATGTGCCAAGCGTGCGTGCATGGCCGCTAAGAGTGGTGCTGCATGGGTCTCGCACCGCGGCCAAGAAAACCCAGCGGTGGCCAGCCTCCCTCATGCGCCACTGTGAGGCAACCGCCCCCAACGCCCCACCTGCCCCCAACGCCCCACCTGCCCTCAACGCCCCCACCTGCCCTCAACGCCCCAACCTGCCCTCAACGCACCCACCTGCCCTCAACGCACCCACCTGCCCTCAACGCCCCACCTGCCCTCAACGCCCCACCTGCCCTCAACGCACCCACCTGCCCTCAACGCCCCACCTGCCCTCAACGCCGCAACCTGCCCTCAACGCCGCAACCTGCCCTCAACGCCCCAACCTGCCCTCGACGCCCCACCTGCCCTCAACGCCCCACCTGCCCTCGACGCCCCACCTGCCCTCAACGCCCCACCTGCCCTCAACGCACCCACCTGCCCTCACCATCCCACCTGCCCTCAACGCCCCCACCTGCCCCCAACGCCCCCACCTGCCCTCACCACCCCACCTGCCCTCATCGCCCCACCTGCCCTCACCACCCCACCTGCCCTCAACACCCCCACCTGCCATCACCCTTGCACGCGTCCTCCGTCATGTATGGCCCACAGCAGCAGCCGCTGCCGCCACTTCTCCTCCACGCTCCGCTCCTGCATGCGCTCATTGGACAGCCTGCTCGAGGGTGGGGATGATGATGTCAGCAACTCGCTCGTCTCCCCTGCAGCCAGGGTGCTATGCGTGTCTGCGGGAGGGTCGTTCGGGGCACCCTTGGTGATGGGCCCCACGGCAGCAGAGGGCCCCTGCACGACGCCAAGCCCCACGCCGCTGCTGGCAGAGGTCACCCTTGCCATCTTCTGTGGTACGTGGGGGTGCATCTATGCGGGCCTATTTAACTTCTTTTGCTAAAGTACATCCTGTTGTTGCAACTACTTGGGCACGGGGCGCATGGTGCGTGGGGGGGAATGTGCCTGCAGGGTGTGCGTATACGTGCCCCCTCTCAAATTGTTGTTTATAACCCTCGCGTGATGGGTGGGACTTATTACATCAAGTGTGTGGGTGGCAGGATGTGCGCGTTGTCCAACCGGTGTATGTGGCAAGCGCGTGGGTTGTCGGCAGTCCAACCAGTACAGGTGGCAGGATGCGCGCGTTGTCCAACCCGTGTATGTGGCAAGCGCGTGGGTTGTCGGCGGTCCAACCAGTAGTGTGTGGGTGGCAGGATGTGCGCGTTGTCCAACCCGTGTATGTGGCAAGCGCGTGGGTTGTCGGCGGTCCAACCAGTGTGTGGGTGGCAGGATGTGCGTGTTGTCCAACCCGTGTATGTGGCAAGCGTGTGGGTTGTCGGCGGTCCAACCCGTGTGTGGGTGGCAGGATGTGCGCGCTGTCCAACCCGTGTATGTGGCAAGCGTGTGGGTTGTCGGCGGTCCAACCCGTGTGTGGGTGGCAGGATGTGCGCGTTGTCCAACCCGTGTATGTGGCAAGCGTGTGGGTTGTCGGCGGTCCAACGCGTGTGTGGGTGGCAGGATGTGCGCGTTGTCCAACCCGTGTCTGTGGCAAGCGCGTGGGTTGTCGGCGGTCCAACGCGTGTGTGGGTGGCAGGATGTGCGCGTTGTCCAACCGGTGTATGTGAAAAGCGCGTGGGTTGTCGGCGGTCCAACCCGTGTGTGGGTGGCAGGATGTGCGCGTTGTCCAACCCGTGTATGTGGCAAGCGCGTGGGTTGTCGGCAGTCCAACCCGTGTGTGGGTGGCAGGATGTGCGCGTTGTCCAACCCGTGTATGTGGCAAGCGCGTGGGTTGTCGGCGGTCCAACCCGTGTGTGGGTGGCAGGATGTGCGCGTTGTCCAACCCGTGTATGTGGCAAGCGCGTGGGTTGTCGGCGGTCCAACCCGTGTGTGGGTGGCAGGCGTTGTCCAACCCGTGTATGTGGCAAGCGCGTGGGTTGTCGGCAGTCCAACCAGTGTGTGGGTGGCAGGATGCGCGCGTTGTCCAACCCGTGGATGTGGCAAGCGCGTGGGTTGTCGGCGGTCCAACCCGTGTGTGGGTGGCAGGATGTGCGCGTTGTCCAACCCGTGTATGTGGCAAGCGTGTGGGTTGTCCGCGGTCCAACCAGTAGTGTGGGTGGCAGGATGTGCGCGTTGTCCAACCCGTGTATGTGGCAAGCGTGTGGGTTGTCGGCGGTCCAACCCGTGTGTGGGTGGCAGGATGTGCGCGTTGTCCAACCCGTGTATGTGGCAAGCGCGTGGGTTGTCGGCGGTCCAACCAGCACAGGTGGCAGGATGTGCGCGTTGTCCAACCTGTGTATGTGGCAAGCGCGTGGGTTGTCGGCAGTCCAACGTGTGTGTGGGTGGCAGGATGTGCGCGTTGTTCAACCCGTGTGTGTGGCAAGCGCGTGGGTTGTCGGCGGTCCAACCCGTGTGTGGGTGGCAGGATGCGCGCGTTGTCCAACCCGTGTGTGTGGCAAGCGCGTGGGTTGTCGGCGGTCCAACCAGTACAGGTGGCAGGATGTGCGCGTTGTCCAACCCGTGTCTGTGGCAAGCGCGTGGGTTGTCGGCGGTCCAACCCGTGTGTGGGTGGCATGATGTGCGCGTTGTCCAACCCGTGTATGTGGCAAGCGCGTGGGTTGTCGGCGGTCCAACCCGTGGGTGGGTGGCAGGATGTGCGCGCTGTCCAACCCGTGTATGTGGCAAGCGTGTGGGTTGTCGGCGGTCCAACCCGTGTGTGGGTGGCAGGATGTGCGCGTTGTCCAACCCGTGTCTGTGGCAAGCGCGTGGGTTGTCGGCGGTCCAACCCGTGTGTGGGTGGCAGGATGTGCGCGTTGTCCAACCCGTGTATGTGGCAAGCGCGTGGGTTGTCGGCGGTCCAGCCCGTGGGTGGGTGGCAGGATGTGCGCGTTGTCCAACCCGTGTCTGTGGCAAGCGCGTGGGTTGTCGGCGGTCCAACGCGTGTGTGGGTGGCAGGATGTGCGCGTTGTCCAACCCGTGTATGTGGCAAGCGCGTGGGTTGTCGGCGGTCCAACCCGTGTGTGGGTGGCAGGATGTGCGCGTTGTCCAACCCGTGTCTGTGGCAAGCGCGTGGGTTGTCGGCGGTCCAACCCGTGTGTGGGTGGCAGGATGTGCACGTTGTCCAACCCGTGTCTGTGGCAAGCGCGTGGGTTGTCGGCGGTCCAACGCGTGTGTGGGTGGCAGGATGTGCGCGTTGTCCAACCCGTGTATGTGGCAAGCGTGTGGGTTGTCGGCGGTCCAACCAGTGTGTGGGTGGCAGGATGTGCGCGTTGTCCAACCCGTGTATGTGGCAAGCGCGTGGGTTGTCGGCGGTCCAACCCGTGTGTGGGTGGCAGGATGCGCGCGTTGTTCAACCCGTGTCTGTGGCAAGCGCGTGGGTTGTCGGCGGTCCAACCAGTAGTGTGGGTGGCAGGATGTGCGCGTTGTCCAACCCGTGTATGTGGCAAGCGCGTGGGTTGTCGGCGGTCCAACGCGTGTGTGGGTGGCAGGATGTGTGCGTTGTCCAACCTGTGTATGTGGCAAGCGCGTGGGTTGTCGGCGGTCCAACCCGTGTGTGGGTGGCAGGATGTGCGCGTTGTCCAACCCGTGTCTGTGGCAAGCGCGTGGGTTGTCGGCGGTCCAACCCGTGTGTGGGTGGCAGGATGTGCGCGTTGTCCAACCCGTGTATGTGGCAAGCGTGTGGGTTGTCGGCGGTCCAACCAGTGTGTGGGTGGCAGGATGTGCGCGTTGTCCAACCCGTGTATGTGGCAAGCGCGTGGGTTGTCGGCGGTCCAACCCGTGTGTGGGTGGCAGGATGTGCGCGTTGTCCAACCCGTGTATGTGGCAAGCGCGTGGGTTGTCGGCGGTCCAACCCGTGTGTGGGTGGCAGGATGTGCGCGTTGTCCAACCCGTGTATGTGGCAAGCGCGTGGGTTGTCGGCGGTCCAACCCGTGTGTGGGTGGCAGGCGTTGTCCAACCCGTGTATGTGGCAAGCGCGTGGGTTGTCGGCAGTCCAACCAGTGTGTGGGTGGCAGGATGCGCGCGTTGTCCAACCCGTGGATGTGGCAAGCGCGTGGGTTGTCGGCGGTCCAACCCGTGTGTGGGTGGCAGGATGTGCGCGTTGTCCAACCCGTGTATGTGGCAAGCGTGTGGGTTGTCGCGGTCCAACCAGTAGTGTGGGTGGCAGGATGTGCGCGTTGTCCAACCCGTGTATGTGGCAAGCGTGTGGGTTGTCGGCGGTCCAACCCGTGTGTGGGTGGCAGGATGTGCGCGTTGTCCAACCCGTGTATGTGGCAAGCGCGTGGGTTGTCGGCGGTCCAACCAGCACAGGTGGCAGGATGTGCGCGTTGTCCAACCTGTGTATGTGGCAAGCGCGTGGGTTGTCGGCAGTCCAACGTGTGTGTGGGTGGCAGGATGTGCGCGTTGTTCAACCCGTGTGTGTGGCAAGCGCGTGGGTTGTCGGCGGTCCAACCCGTGTGTGGGTGGCAGGATGCGCGCGTTGTCCAACCCGTGTGTGTGGCAAGCGCGTGGGTTGTCGGCGGTCCAACCAGTACAGGTGGCAGGATGTGCGCGTTGTCCAACCCGTGTCTGTGGCAAGCGCGTGGGTTGTCGGCGGTCCAACCCGTGTGTGGGTGGCATGATGTGCGCGTTGTCCAACCCGTGTATGTGGCAAGCGCGTGGGTTGTCGGCGGTCCAACCCGTGGTGGGTGGCAGGATGTGCGCGCTGTCCAACCCGTGTATGTGGCAAGCGTGTGGGTTGTCGGCGGTCCAACCCGTGTGTGGGTGGCAGGATGTGCGCGTTGTCCAACCCGTGTCTGTGGCAAGCGCGTGGGTTGTCGGCGGTCCAACCCGTGTGTGGGTGGCAGGATGTGCGCGTTGTCCAACCCGTGTATGTGGCAAGCGCGTGGGTTGTCGGCGGTCCAGCCCGTGGGTGGGTGGCAGGATGTGCGCGTTGTCCAACCCGTGTCTGTGGCAAGCGCGTGGGTTGTCGGCGGTCCAACGCGTGTGTGGGTGGCAGGATGTGCGCGTTGTCCAACCCGTGTATGTGGCAAGCGCGTGGGTTGTCGGCGGTCCAACCCGTGTGTGGGTGGCAGGATGTGCGCGTTGTCCAACCCGTGTCTGTGGCAAGCGCGTGGGTTGTCGGCGGTCCAACCCGTGTGTGGGTGGCAGGATGTGCACGTTGTCCAACCCGTGTCTGTGGCAAGCGCGTGGGTTGTCGGCGGTCCAACGCGTGTGTGGGTGGCAGGATGTGCGCGTTGTCCAACCCGTGTATGTGGCAAGCGTGTGGGTTGTCGGCGGTCCAACCAGTGTGTGGGTGGCAGGATGTGCGCGTTGTCCAACCCGTGTATGTGGCAAGCGCGTGGGTTGTCGGCGGTCCAACCCGTGTGTGGGTGGCAGGATGCGCGCGTTGTTCAACCCGTGTCTGTGGCAAGCGCGTGGGTTGTCGGCGGTCCAACCAGTAGTGTGGGTGGCAGGATGTGCGCGTTGTCCAACCCGTGTATGTGGCAAGCGCGTGGGTTGTCGGCGGTCCAACGCGTGTGTGGGTGGCAGGATGTGTGCGTTGTCCAACCTGTGTATGTGGCAAGCGCGTGGGTTGTCGGCGGTCCAACCCGTGTGTGGGTGGCAGGATGTGCGCGTTGTCCAACCCGTGTCTGTGGCAAGCGCGTGGGTTGTCGGCGGTCCAACCCGTGTGTGGGTGGCAGGATGTGCGCGTTGTCCAACCCGTGTATGTGGCAAGCGTGTGGGTTGTCGGCGGTCCAACGTGTGTGTGGGTGGCAGGATGTGCGCGTTGTCCAACCCGTGTATGTGGCAAGCGCGTGGGTTGTCGGCAGTCCAACCAGTGTGTGGGTGGCAGGATGCGCGCGTTGTCCAACCCGTGTCTGTGGCAAGCGCGTGGGTTGTCGGCGGTCCAACCCGTGTGTGGGTGGCAGGATGTGCGCGTTGTCCAACCCGTGTATGTGGCAAGCGTGTGGGTTGTCCGCGGTCCAACCAGTAGTGTGGGTGGCAGGATGTGCGCGTTGTCCAACCCGTGTATGTGGCAAGCGTGTGGGTTGTCGGCGGTCCAACCCGTGTGTGGGTGGCAGGATGTGCGCGTTGTCCAACCCGTGTATGTGGCAAGCGCGTGGGTTGTCGGCGGTCCAACCAGCACAGGTGGCAGGATGTGCGCGTTGTCCAACCTGTGTATGTGGCAAGCGCGTGGGTTGTCGGCAGTCCAACGTGTGTGTGGGTGGCAGGATGTGCGCGTTGTTCAACCCGTGTGTGTGGCAAGCGCGTGGGTTGTCGGCGGTCCAACCCGTGTGTGGGTGGCAGGATGCGCGCGTTGTCCAACCCGTGTGTGTGGCAAGCGCGTGGGTTGTCGGCGGTCCAACCAGTACAGGTGGCAGGATGTGCGCGTTGTCCAACCCGTGTCTGTGGCAAGCGCGTGGGTTGTCGGCGGTCCAACCCGTGTGTGGGTGGCATGATGTGCGCGTTGTCCAACCCGTGTATGTGGCAAGCGCGTGGGTTGTCGGCGGTCCAACCCGTGGGTGGGTGGCAGGATGTGCGCGCTGTCCAACCCGTGTATGTGGCAAGCGTGTGGGTTGTCGGCGGTCCAACCCGTGTGTGGGTGGCAGGATGTGCGCGTTGTCCAACCCGTGTCTGTGGCAAGCGCGTGGGTTGTCGGCGGTCCAACCCGTGTGTGGGTGGCAGGATGTGCGCGTTGTCCAACCCGTGTATGTGGCAAGCGCGTGGGTTGTCGGCGGTCCAGCCCGTGGGTGGGTGGCAGGATGTGCGCGTTGTCCAACCCGTGTCTGTGGCAAGCGCGTGGGTTGTCGGCGGTCCAACGCGTGTGTGGGTGGCAGGATGTGCGCGTTGTCCAACCCGTGTATGTGGCAAGCGTGTGGGTTGTCGGCGGTCCAACCCGTGTGTGGGTGGCAGGATGTGCGCGTTGTCCAACCCGTGTCTGTGGCAAGCGCGTGGGTTGTCGGCGGTCCAACCCGTGTGTGGGTGGCAGGATGTGCACGTTGTCCAACCCGTGTCTGTGGCAAGCGCGTGGGTTGTCGGCGGTCCAACGCGTGTGTGGGTGGCAGGATGTGCGCGTTGTCCAACCCGTGTATGTGGCAAGCGTGTGGGTTGTCGGCGGTCCAACCAGTGTGTGGGTGGCAGGATGTGCGCGTTGTCCAACCCGTGTATGTGGCAAGCGCGTGGGTTGTCGGCGGTCCAACCCGTGTGTGGGTGGCAGGATGCGCGCGTTGTTCAACCCGTGTCTGTGGCAAGCGCGTGGGTTGTCGGCGGTCCAACCAGTAGTGTGGGTGGCAGGATGTGCGCGTTGTCCAACCCGTGTATGTGGCAAGCGCGTGGGTTGTCGGCGGTCCAACGCGTGTGTGGGTGGCAGGATGTGTGCGTTGTCCAACCTGTGTATGTGGCAAGCGCGTGGGTTGTCGGCGGTCCAACCCGTGTGTGGGTGGCAGGATGTGCGCGTTGTCCAACCCGTGTCTGTGGCAAGCGCGTGGGTTGTCGGCGGTCCAACCCGTGTGTGGGTGGCAGGATGTGCGCGTTGTCCAACCCGTGTATGTGGCAAGCGTGTGGGTTGTCGGCGGTCCAACCAGTGTGTGGGTGGCAGGATGCGCGCGTTGTCCAACCCGTGTATGTGGCAAGCGCGTGGGTTGTCGGCGGTCCAACGCGTGTGTGGGTGGTAGGATGTGCGCGTTGTCCAACCCGTGTCTGTGGCAAGCGCGTGGGTTGTCGGCGGTCCAACCAGTAGTGTGGGTGGCAGGATGTGCGCGTTGTCCAACCCGTGTATGTGGCAAGCGTGTGGGTTGTCGGCGGTCCAACCAGTGTGTGGGTGGCAGGATGTGCGCGTTGTCCAACCCGTGTCTGTGGCAAGCGCGTGGGTTGTCGGCGGTCCAACCCGTGTGTGGGTGGCAGGATGTGCGCGTTGTCCAACCCGTGTCTGTGGCAAGCGCGTGGGTTGTCGGCGGTCCAACCCGTGTGTGGGTGGCAGGATGTGCGCGTTGTCCAACCCGTGTATGTGGCAAGCGTGTGGGTTGTCCGCGGTCCAACGCGTGTGTGGGTGGCAGGATGTGCGCGTTGTCCAACCCGTGTATGTGGCAAGCGCGTGGGTTGTCGGCGGTCCAACGCGTGTGTGGGTGGCAGGATGTGCGCGTTGTCCAACCCGTGTATGTGGCAAGCGCGTGGGTTGTCGGCGGTCCAACCAGTACAGGTGGCAGGATGTGCGCGTTGTCCAACCCGTGTATGTGGCAAGCGCGTGGGTTGTCGGCGGTCCAACGCGTGTGTGGGTGGCAGGATGTGCGCGTTGTCCAACCCGTGTATGTGGCAAGCGCGTGGGTTGTCGGCGGTCCAACCCGTGTGTGGGTGGCAGGATGCGCGCGTTGTCCAACCCGTGTATGTGGCAAGCGCGTGGGTTGTCGGCGGTCCAACCAGTACAGGTGGCGTGGGGTGTGGTTTGTCCATGCAGTACAGGTGGCGTGGGGTGTGGGTTGTCCATACAGTACTGGCGGCAGGGCTTGTGGGTTTACCAGCAAGTGTGGGTGGCGTGCTCGTCATAGGTTGTCGCACTGGTCACTTGTGGTCATGGTTACTCGTACGAGTGCATGGAATTGCCTTCAGGCTACGAGTGAAGAAGCTGAATGCAACTTCGGATGCCACCCAAAAGAATGCAAGGGATTCCTCTTCACTGGTTGTGTGGATACTTTCAGGCCAGGATCGCACGTGCAGGTGCCAGCATCACCTCTCACTGCGCCCCATCTGCCACGTGTTCACTCCCAATTGTCATCGCTGCTGTTCTCCTGCACTGCCTCTTCCCGCCCCCCCCCCTCCCCCTCCCCCCCATCGCCACCATCCACCCCCATGGCCACCATCCACCCCCATTTCCACCATCCACCCCCATTTCCACCATCCACCCCCATTGCCACCATCCACCGCCATTGCCACCATCCACCCCCATGGCCACCATCCACCCCAATTGCCACCACCACCCCGTGCCTTGGTGCGGCAACAGTCTCCGCCGCGTTGGGCCAGGTCCCCTGGTCCTGGTCGACCGATGACGAGACAGCTGCCCTGGCGCCCACGCCCAGCACACCCTCAGCTAGCGTGTGCACGCCCACCTCTCAATCAGAGGCCACCGAGCGGTCTTCGTCGCTGACCAGGGCGCTGACGCTGGCGGCTTCACTGGGCGCCTCGCTGGTGCGCCGCTGCTGTCGCACGCAACCCGGTGGCGCTCCCTCACCCCTCACCTGCCCGCTCCTGGCGTCGACCACCGTGCTGGTGGAGTGGATGGCGCGCGTGTTGTCCAAGGAGCACGCACAGGGTGGCAACCACAGGGAGGGGCTCGCCACCGCGGATACAGGGCCGCCGCTATCTGACAACGCGCAATCCCTGGGTAATGAATCGCCCGCTGGTACTGCCCCCCCCGCGGGTACTATACCCCCCGCTGGTCCCATACCGCCTGCTGGTCGTGGATGGCATGCCCTCCAAGATCCCGAGGCCGCGGCACCGGTGACGGACCCACCCGGCACTGCTGCGGACGAAAGCAGCCAGCTGTGCGAGGTGCTGCTGGCCGCCGAGCGACTGTTGTGGGGCAACCTTGTGGCGCTGCTCAACGCGATGGGAGGGGCATGCCTTGGCGTGGACTCAGCGATGGGTGGCGCGTCCCGGCCGGGTGGCGGATGCGCGGATAAGGACAAAGACTGGCTGGGTGGCGTGTGCCTTGCCATGGGCACCAGCGCTGCCTCCATAGCACAGATGGCGGAGAGCGAATCCGCCGTGGTGGCATCCAGCATGGGGGCCGGCGGGGGGCGGGGTCAGACAGCATGTGGCAGCACCGAGGAGCGCGGTGGTGGCGGCGATGATGGTGGTGGCGAAGGTGGTGATGATGGTGGTGGCGATGAGGAAGGAATGGAAGCACCCGCGGGAAGCGGTGGCGATCCGCGAGCCTGGGGCAGTGGCCTGCCCCATGCCCTCCCTAGCCTGGGTGATGAGCACGCGTGTCATGGATGGCACAACGAGGGGCATTCCAGGACGGAACGGGACGCCAATGACTGCGCGGGGTTCCAACGTTCCGTTGGTGCTCTGGAGCCACAACCAGACGGGCCATCCGATGCACACACACGAGGGCATGCGTCCCATATACACACACGGTCCTATACACATACACAAGCGCATGCATCCCAAGGGTGCGACACCCGGCGATGCCTGCCAGAGGATTGGGAGTTGATGGGCTTCCAGCCGCTGGCAGCCGCCACGACCGGCACGCTCAAAGATGGGCAAGGGAAGGGCCAGCGCGGACAAGGGGGGCGGGGGGATGGCCCATGGGGACGGATCGATGGCCAGGGGGGGCACGTGGATGGCCAGGGTCTACGGGTGGATGCTGCTGCGGTGACATCAGACGGTCCCCACTCCTCCCACCACCCCTCCTGCCCCCTGTCGTACACGAACCAGCAGCGCGTGCGTGCGCGGCGGTTGCTGGCGGCGGGGCGTGTCGTTGCCAACGCCGGCTGCTCTCTGGTCAGCCTTGTTTTATCGCCCGCCACCGGGGCAAGCGCAGCAGAAGCAAGAGGAAGAGGGCCGTTGTCGGGGGTGGACGCGGGAGTGGGTGCGGGGGGAATCAGCGCGGCGGAGGGGGGAGAAGTGTGGCGCTGTCAAGGAGAAGCGTTTCCCAGTCCAGCATGTCATGGCGGAGGTGAAGCGCGGCGTGGCCGAGGGGAAGGGTGGCGAGATGAGGGAGCAGGGCGCACTACAACAACAGCGGAACGCTGGCAACGGGGGCAGGATCAGCTCCTGCGTTGGGACAAGCGTGCGGGGTGCATTCATGTGCGTGGCTGCTGCACCTCTGCGCCAAAACAGGGGCCCAGGGACAAGCAGGCTGCCGCCATGCGGGCCAGGGAGGAGGACGCTACCACGCAGGGTGCGCCTGGGGGGCAGCTATTGTTCGGTGGGGACGAGGGCGTGTGTTTAACCGCTGTTGAGGGGACATCACCCGCCCCACACAGCCCATTGAATGCGGTAGATGCCGCGCAACCCCACAGGCAGGTGGAGGCTTCTGCAAGGTCTGCACACACGACAGCTGGCGATGGGCAGGGTGCGGTGGAACCATCGCTGAGCCCCAAGGGCTCCATGGGCGTGCGTGCGACACCTGGCGGTGGAGAGGAGAGTGCTGGCGCCAACGGGGGTGGAGCGCCTGCTGGTGGACATGAAGGCAGCTTCGCGCCCGGGCGATGGGGTGGCAGGGATGCGGCCATCTTGGCGGGTGTGAATGCGGCGGCACTCTCGCGAGACGCCAGCAGCCAACGCCCTGAGGACGGGACCTGCCGCGACATGGCAGAGGAGAGAGAGGACGGGACCTGCCACCACATGACAGAGGAGGGAGAGGACGGGACCTGCCGCCACATGGCGGAGGAGGGTGAGGACGGGACCTGCGATCGCCTGGGGGAAGACGGCGGCAGGGCCCCCCTGGGAAGTGGTGCTTGCCCGGCTCACGGCAGCCGTGCCTTGTTGAGTGTGGTTGGCTCGTGCGGGCACACTATACCGGCGGTGGTGGGCGGTCCATGCAAGCAAAGTTCCGCGGGTGAGGGTGCCAGCTGCGGGTTGCGGCGCGGGTCTCCCTCTGTCGTGGCGTGCTCCCATGCCGACATGGTGGCGGTTGCAAGCAGCGGGCCACAAGGGACTGGGCTGGTTACAAGGGGGAGTGATGCAGGGCTGGATGCCAGGGAGGGGAGGGATGGTCACTCTAGCGGGGATGATCTCCATAGAAGTAATGGTCATTCTAGCAGGGATGGTCACTCCAGCAGGGCTAGTCACTGCAGAAAAGATGACGTGGCTATTAATGATCGGCATGGCATTGGCGCTGATGCCGTTGCTGGCTCCAGGGATGAGCAGGTGTCAGCGGGCGACGTCAGTGCCAAACGGCTGGCAGCCACGGCTGGGTTTGCACGAGGGGGATCCCCTCACGCCACCCGGCCGCCGTTGCTAGTGCCTGGCCCCTGGTTGCCATCAGTACCACCCCCTGCAGAACCAGGGGTTGTGGAGCTGGCGACCGCCACGCCGGAACCAAAAGGAATGGTCGTCCGTGCTGGCGCCACGCGCACCCTGCAGGGTGGTCAGTTTGGGGGTGCTGCAGGCGCAGGGGCCACACATGCCCTGGCTCCTACAGCGGACGGGAGTGCGGGTTCAGTGTCAAGGGCAGATGTCGCAAGCAGGCAAGAGGCATGCGTAGCGCTGCCCACACTGTGCGGGGGGCTATCACCTGTCCATGACGCCACCTCCATGGCCACGTCGCGGCATCCAGTGGACAAAGGCCTGGCAAGTGGGGTGGGTCGGGGGGCAGAGGCTACAGTTGGGTGGCCGGCACGGTCGCGCCCTGTACCTGCCAGATGTGATGATGCGGGTGGAGTGCCAGCACTGCCCAGCAGGCCCTATTCTTCACCGCGGGGTCTGGCTGGTGCGTGTGCCAGCATTTCGGATCCACCAGGCGCTGCTGCCCACGTGGCCAAAGCGTCCCCATCTGCAGCCGGCGCTGCCATCCTCTCCCCTGGCGTTCCCGCGGCCTCTTGCGTTCGCAGCGAACCGACGTCCCTGGGCGTGCATGGTGGTGGCGCTGTGCCAGTGGAGGCAGCCCTTCCCCTCATGGCCCCGGCCAACCCCATCCCCCTCCCAAGTGCTACAAACGCCATTCCCCTCCCAAGTGCTACGGAACCATTCCCCCTCCCACTTGCTACGGCTGCCCCCACGCAGTCGGCAGAGGAAGACGACGGCGGTGTGCGGGTGGCCAGGACTGGTGATGGTGGTAGAGTGGCCAGTGCCCATGGCAACAATACAGTGACCAAGGCGCATCACCACAGTACAGTGAGCAGGCCCCACGATGACGCCACAGTGACCTGGGCTTCCGATGACCGCATGCCTGGCAGCGTCCGCGGGCGCGCTGGCTTGCGGCGCAAACGGGCGTATTCGCTCGAAGGGGTCTTTCCTTGCTCGTCCCGAACGCGCAAGACAGCGCCACCTGGCATGCCCTGGGACCTTCACGCCTCCCTGGGCCATGCAGGTGGGGGCACCAGCATGCCATCAACCCTCCACACCAGCATGCACCATGGTACATGGGGGCACCAGCATGCAACGAGTCCGCCCACCACCCACCCTAGTCCGGCTTTGGGCTCGGGGAACGCAGGGGTCAACGAGCGCCCTTCCTTGGTGGGCGTGGACGCCAGCTGGCGCTGCTGTGTGCTGTCGCCCCACGCGCGGCGCTCCCTGCCTTGGGGTCCGTCCACCCCCACATCGGCCCGCGGTGCACAGTCGATGGCATCCGAGCCCGCCTCCCTCGCGTGTGCGTTGCCAGTAGGACCCCAGCACGCCAGTCCACCAGACTCGGGCAAGTTGCGTCGCTGCTCGATGCCCGTCTGGCACGAGGCGGGAAGCAAACGCCAGCGTGGCGGGGACCCAAGGGACGAGGCAGCTGGGGGGTGCTCCAACGGTCGGGATGCCCCCATCAGCAACATCACCCTCGGCCCCCAGGTTCCATCACCGTGCGTACTAGCAAACACTGCCGCACGGCACCAACCTGACCGTGCGTTTGGAATAAGCACGCTCATGTCTGGGGTGCGCACTATGCCGACTATGTGCACTGTGCGCAAGCAAGCAGAGGGGGGAAGGTCCCCAGGGAGTGACTACCAGCTCGCCTATAATGCGGGCAACCAACAGCCAGGTGTCGCCACAGCCATGCCACGTGCAAGTGAAGCATGCCCATTGGCATCTGTGAGCCTGCATGCATGGGGCTCTCGTGTTCCTTATAAGGAGACCACGTCCCCTGCCCACAGGTGGCTGGACAGGTTCACCCACGCATTACCAGTGGGTGCAGCAAGGTGTTCACAAAATGGCATTTCCAGCACACTGCACAACTAGGGATCAGCTTTCACCTGTGGGCTGTGAAGTCCCTAAATATGGCATTTTACTCACGCCCCCTTGAGGAGTGGGATGCCAGCTTCTGGTAACCCGAGAGATCGTATGTGGTATGTAGGCGGGCGTTCCAGCTGTGCTGGTCCAGCTTTGCTGTTGTAGGTGCCAGCTCATCCAGTGACTACATAACACTCTGCCCTGCTTGTGCAAGGCTGCCGCATGTGCCCCCCCAGGCCTTAATTAATTAATTAATTAATTACTTAATTAATTAATTAATTAATTAATTAATTAATTAATTAATTAATTAATTAATTAATTAATTAATTAATTAATTAATTAATTAATTAATTAATAGACACGTGACTGCGTCACGTGAGCATAAGTCCTCAGTGGGAGAGGAACATGGGATGGAATGGATGGTGTAAGTGCTGCGGCTCGGTCCTCTACCGCCTCCTCTACCTAACCCGCGTCTAACAGTACCTAAGTTAGTGAGGCCGTTTCTAACTACACCTTGGGCGAAAGATGGTCATGACGAACCTGATCTCAATGCGTTAACATATCAAGGAGACAACCAGCGCAGGCCAGAAATCGGGAGAATCCGGACCATGGTAGCTCGAGCCTGCCGTTATCTTGTCCGCGTGTTCGAGTCGTTCAGGATTAATTAATTAATTAATTAATTAATTAATAGACACGTGACTGCGTCACGTGAGCATAAGTCCTCAGTGGGAGGGGAACATGGGATGGAATGGATGGTATAAGCTATCTAGGTCCTAGTTACAGGGGTGTGGGCACCGCGGCCCGAATCGCTATGAATGCCATACTTGGTCACACGCGGAGCCCCCACAGGCTTGGGGGTGGTCTCCTTCATCACTACTTGCCATCTATCCTTGCGCACCATCTGCCTCCATATTACAGACAAACCAGGAGGCTGCCCGGGGGTGAGCCCGTCACGTCTAGTGTAGCACATGTCCATGCCGAGTCTATCACGAAAAGTCCACGGGTGGCGGCCCTGCCGCGCGCGGCCGGGGGCACGCCAGGTGAGGACATATCGCCCAGGCAGGATGATGAAGATGAATGGTGATGGAAATGTGTATCCTTGTGCATTGAAATTATGGCTGGCTTACGTGTAGAGCGACTAGATGACCTAGACGGCGGGGCCGGAAACACTGAGCATGCTAATTGATCAGGGCGTGTGTTTCGAGCCTAACTGGCCGGGAGTGTCTAGTGGTGAGCACCATTGCTGCTGCGATCGCTCTCCCACCATTAACGAGGAAATACCCGCAAATGGAAAACCACTGAAAAGGTCTAGCTAGTCAGTCATCACGTTAGCCATGCCATGATTCCAAACGTCCAAGAACTGCACACTGTGCAAAGGCAAAAAGCCGGAGGACAGCACTTTCAAATGTGCGGCGGGAACCAAAAGCCTGCGTATGCCAGAAAACATCGTGTTGCTGCAGCGACGCGACGATGTGGACAACGAATCCAGTGCCAAGCTCGGAACGGCCGCAAAGGAGATCTGGCATCACAGGGTTCAGATGTGCGGAGATACTATGCGATCCAGCCGGTCCACGACCTGTTTGTAGAGCTTGTGCCAAGGGGCAGCACCGAACAGATGTGAGTGACGTTGCAAAAAACACCGGACTTGACGGAGCATAATGTCTCGGTCATAGTCTTTGACCAATAAACGATGCAAGAGTTCAACAAGAGTCGTGATGAAATCGACACGATAAGAACAAAGACGGGAAAAACGATGTAACTGAGAAAGAACAACACCATATTTTGCTGTGTGGGAAAGGAGACTGTGAATATCGGGGTAACGAATAAAAGGAATTTGCTGATACATTTCTTGTTTTTGGTCCATTGGAGTTCCTTCCCACCAAGAGAAACATTTATTTTACATTTTTGTGTGCTAGGCTTTATACGGACAGCCTATACCACACCTTCAAACTCAGTGCACATCATTATCAAGTTGGTTATTGTAGCACCATGCTGGGGGCCCAGCATACTCGAACACAAGGTGTTGCCCCCCTTAGCAGCGTGGGTGGGTGGCTGGGAGCTGAAAAGAGGCCTCCCTACGTCCCCTACACCACTCTAAGTACTGACTATCATTCACATTGCGCCACGCAGGCCTGCCGGCTGGCGCAAGTACAAGGTAACTGACTGCCCATCACAGTTGCGCCACGCCTGGCGGCTAGCGCAGGTACAAGGTCTAGTGACGTACGTTAGAAGCTACCTAGGCCTGCACTCCGGAACCACACTCAGCCGCAAAAAAGGGCCGGCCGGTGCAGTACCCTCGTGACAAGCGCTAGTCTTACGCTACCTATGGCAGGTCGGTCCCCTTTGAGCCCGTCCATGCGTCATATATAAAATGAGCGAAGCTCAACAAATACATTTCTTGTTTTTGGTCCATTGGAGTTCCTTCCCACCAAGAGAAACATTTATTTTACATTTTTGTGTGCTACATGTAGGCTTTATACGGACAGCCTATACCACACCCTCAAACTCAGTGCACATCATTATCAAGTTGGTCATTGTAGCACCATGCTGGGGGCCCAGCATACTCGAACACAAGGTGTTGCCCCCACACCTCCTACCTGGCCACCAAGGCTATCGCCAACCTTGGTGCCCAGTTTCTTTCCGCCCCTGGCCCCCCTCCCGCATGCTGCCGCGGCTGTACTGCCGCCCCCGGCCGTGTGGCCGCTACGGCCGGTTTCCCGGCGGACGCAGGGCGGCACCCATGTCGTTCCCCCCGTTAGGGGGGCGGTTTCCAGCGGCTGCTCATTAGGCCTTACGCCCCCGGACCGTCTCTCACAAGCCCAGGACCCATCACCAGCCCCACTCCCGAGGCTGGGATTTCCCGGCATTGAAACCTTTGTGGCGATAGGCCCTCTACCCTACCAAGGCCTTGGCTTGGAAACTGCTTAGCCAAGGCCCTGACCAGGGCTTGTGTTGTTGTAGGAATTTTTTTTTTTTTTTATGGCATAGATATGCCCCCCTGGCTGAACCGAACTCTTTATCGCTTTTCCTATAATGCATCATACAGGATAAAAACAAGGCGATAAAACAGCAAGAATTTCAGCCCCGCCAGGCAAACATTCTTTGCTGAAAAACTGGGCAATGATGAAGAGCGCGCTCCTCCCACCAAGATTCGCTCCAGCCCCGCATCCTCCCCGAAACTCCCGTCTGGCCACAGGCCGAAAGATCGGGTCCGCTGTCAGGCTCCTGGCAGTTATGGGCTACCCTGGCACCCCGCGCTAGCCATCTCCACACAGATTCGCCTCCACCTGTGATTCTTTCCACCGTAGCCGCTGGCCCTGGCCTGTATGGCTCCTTCCCTGACGTTGTCCGACTGAAAACGCAGCTTCCCCAGTGTCAGGAAGCTGCTTGCCGCACCCAGGGGTAGAGGGGAATCGTCAGTGGGCCCAGCGCCGGAAATCACACCCTTTTACTCAAATCGTAGAGCCCCCCACCCAACAACCATTACCGTGGCCTGTAACGGTAGGTGGCGAACATAATAAAGAACTTTATTCCAGGCCTCTCCACGCCCGGAGAGGCCGATAGCATCGTCTTACATTCAGCGCAGCCGCCATAGCGGCCAGCCGACCTTGCCAGCAAATGCTGGGATCAAGTTGCGAAGCTGAAAAGAGGCCTCCCTACGTCCCCTACACCACTCTAAGTACTGACTATCATTCACATTGCGCCACGCAGGCCTGCCGGCTGGCGCAAGTACAAGGTAACTGACTGCCCATCACAGTTGCGCCACGCCTGGCGGCTAGCGCAGGTACAAGGTCTAGTGACGTACGTTAGAAGCTACCTAGGCCTGCACTCCGGAACCACACTCAGCCGCAAAAAAGGGCCGGCCGGTGCTGCCAGTACCCTTGTGACAAGCGCTAGTCTTACGCTACCTATGGCAGGTCGGTCCCCTTTGAGCCCGTCCATGCGTCATATATAAAATGAGCGAAGCTCAACAAGTATTTAGGATCCTTGCGCTTATCATAGACAACCGTACGCCAGCCCTTCTTGTTATGGGTAATGTTAAGATCGAGGTAATTGCAATGAGTATCCTCCGACGTGAGCTTTATAATGTGAGGGTCGCTTGCGGGTAGATGCCAGGCAGACTAGCGGTGATATACAAATGGGTTGCGAAATCAGGGTAACTTGTCGAAAGCAATGACATCATCAATGTATCGACATGTGTGGATAAAACGCCTGATGAGAACATCATCGTTTGAGGCAATGAGATTCTCCATGAATGCAAGCTCATAAGTGTATAGATAGAGGTTTGCAAGGAGCCCGGCACATGCAGTTAGTGCCCATAGGGATGCCGATAGCTTGTTGGTATACATTGCCCGCAAAACAAATGAAGGTGTTATCAACAAGATAAGAGATCCAATGAACAAGGTCAGCCTGCGTGATAATATAATTATAAGCATCCCGCACGATAGCACCTGCCGCAATCCCTGAGAGCCACGTTGCCGTGGGCTTGGTCTGAGAAACACGCACGTGCAGGTGGTTGCGCCCGTGAGGCCTACGTGCATACAGACGAGTAAGGAGGCTATCTAAACAAGCTTTCAAATCGTGCAAATCTAGTGTGGTATATAGAGTGGTGAAATCATAGGTGGCTATGGGCATAGGTATACGCTTCTCTGCTGCTGTCTTAGAACGGCTAAGGGCAGCAAGGCGTAGGCGTACTTGGGCTGAGTCTATGACGATCCAACTTCCAGCGCATTCATACCCGGCATTCGACAGCACCTCCACCCATAATGCATTGGCTTCGGGGAGAAGAGCATTCAAAGCATGGCAGATGAGTTTCGAGAGAGGCATCAGTGGGGCTGAATGCGACGCAGCAATGGTGCGCAAAGCAATGCAGGAGTTTTGTGCAGCTTAACAGTGAGATACAGATATGGGAACGTAGTGGTGGTGGCGCGTTGCTGCCGCTTAAGGAATGCCCGAGCAACAATGTTTTGGCTGTGCAGAAAAGCCCGATGAGCAGCAGTGATACTGGCGGTGGACTGTGCACGCTGAACATAGGTAGGGCTGGACGCCAACTCGTGTTGCAAAGTAGCAAGGTAGTGCTTCTTGCATATAAAAGCAAAGTAGTTGGCACTCTTGTCAACACACGTGATGATAAAGTCCTGCTTGAAGTGGTCAAGAAGTGCTTTATTATCTGTGCATGGTGTTGAGCCAGGTGGTGCGGTGGACCTGCCGGAGACGGTAATCAAGCCTGGTGAGACGTGCATTGCATTCGTGAATGACGGCGCGAAACCACGGTTCCATGGCAAGGGGAGCAAGCTGTAGGTCCGTGCACATGGCATTGCAGAATTTGCGCAGTGATGTTGAGAGCATCATGCATTCACCTCTTTGGCACACGTGCGCTGGACCCACGGCCGAAACTTGGTGCCTTTGGCAAAAAGGTCTACAAGCGTGTGGCTCGGCAGGATGCTGAGGTCAGCGGTCATGACGTGCTGTGAGGTGGGATCAAGGTACTTGAAATACCGTTGTTGTTGGCAGGGGCAGGGCCCTGCCAAGATGGTGGCCAGCTCGGTGGGCGTTGTATCGCGGCTGACCTTCCCGTTGCTGAAAACCATTCGCCCCCAAGGTGGGAGAGTAATGCCAGGCGGCTGCCAATGGGAGTGCCGAAAGTGTTGCGCACCACGAGCGGCATCGCAGCCTGCACTTGCGGCAAAGGCAGAATGTGTGGCAAACACAGCTCATCCATCGCAGCATGAATGAAAGGTGAGATCAGTAAACGGCGCGGACGCAGTGCATCTGCATTCCCATTGACACGGTGCCGAATGATACGTGAGAGAAGGCCTCGCAGACTAGTGGCATGGGAGCGGGGGACTTGCAGATCAGCTGGGGAGCACGACCCGACGGCAATGTGTAAGCTGGTAAGCTTCTTCAAGCTGCAGGCTTCGAGATAGGATGCATGAAAGTTGCCGCGTTGTGCACCTAAGCCGAGACATGTGACGTAAGCAGCGGAGACTGGTGGAGTAAAGGGAAGGATCGGTGGACACATGTGTGGAAGGGGGCGGGGCAGGGGTGACGCTGGGGGGATAGGGGCGATATGGGTGGAGATTGTGCTTCAGACGCCAGGCACGGATGAACATAAGAGGGCGGGGACGGGGGGAGGCGGGCGGCGGCGAGACCGAGCTTTGAAGCTCTTGCCTTCAATGCAAGAACCGTGGGGCAGAAATGCATGTAACATTCGTTTCCAAAACGTTTCCCGATGCCCTGCGGCTTTGCGAAAAGCTGCGCCGGTAAAGGTGCCGGGGACATGTTCCAAGGGTACGACTCGCCAATCCCACCACCCGTATTGAGCCATGGCGCCATGTAGGGGGGTGTCGTCGTTGGCGGCAGGGCGGCCACTACTATGAAGGCGACGTGCCGCTCGGACATGTTCCTGAAAAAGCGTCCAGGCATCCCGTTGCGTCTGGCCAACGTAGATACGCTGAGGGTACCTGCGGTTGTAAATGGCATAAATGACGCGACGGGTGCTTTCGGGGTGTGGGCGAGTGGAGTTGGTAAGCGACAAATGCGTGTGCTGTAAGCGCCGGAGGCGACGTAAAGTATGGTCATCCTTGCAGTGATGGTTATTATGGCGCGTGTAGATGCGACAACGCTTCCGCCATGCCTTTGAGGAGATACGATAGGGAACTGCCGAGAAATAGCAGTGTACTTCCGGTAATCAATGCCACTGGATTGCCATATTCTGTGGAGGGTAACCCTAAGCTCGTCTGGATTTGTACTAGAACACTACTACAAATTGAGATTTTTCAAACTTTGTTATTTAGGGCCTCTCGTAAGTCCAAAGCATGTAGGTTATTGTCCCAACATGTTGTGACACCGTGACACCGTGACACCGTGACACCGTGACACCGTGACACCATAACGCTAGTATTTTACGATTTTGTATGGTGTCACAAGGTAATGTGGCGCCCATGGGGTTGCAACAATGATATTACATTGCCCAGAAGCACTGAGTAACATGAGGTGACATTGTGACACCGTGACACCGTGACACCGTGACACGATGGCACCATAACGCTAGTATTTTACGATTTTGTATGGTGTCACAAGGTAATGTGGCGCCCATGGGGTTGCAACAATGATATTACATTGCCCAGAAGCACTGATTAACATGAGGTGACATTGTGACACCGTGACACCGTGACACCGTGACACCGTGACACCGTGACACCGTGACACCGTGACACGATGGCACCATAACGCTAGTATTTTACGATTTTGTATGGTGTCACAAGGTAATGTGGCGCCCATGGGGTTGCAACAATGATATTACATTGCCCAGAAGCACTGATTAACATGAGGTGACATTGTGACACCGTGACATCGTGACATTGTGACACCGTGACAGCATGATAGTGACAATATGACACGATAGCACTAGCATTTCATGATTTTGTTGTTTAGTGCCACAAAGTATTAACGCAACATTAATGTATTATGCAACCATGTATAAATAAAAGAAAATTTATGAATATGATGGATGACCAATAATCCCTATTACATGGCCTAGCAAACTTGCATCTGCCAACTGTGTCTCTCTGCCTCTTTAATATCAAATGCAAGATAAAATAATGTATATTAGCTTAAACTTACCTGACAATGATTTGCATACAGCTTTCTTTAATGCAGAATCTGGTGCCAAGCAAATGCCGTATCAAAACCATACATGCCCAATCTAATATGAACCATAATAATCGTGTTGCCCCGACTCGTCTACATCTTGCGAGTAGGGTGGCCTTTTCCGCGGTGGAGCCTGGGCATGTGCCAGGTTGTGGGGCCGGCCGGACGTGGGCGTTGTAGGCCCACGTCCCTTGCTCATCAAAATGCTATGACCCATGAAATGAGAATCCCTGGCTGCATAACCTCCTCCCTCATCATGATGTTGCCAGTCTTGCTCCCCGGCGGCCTTGGGGATTTGGGGCCTCGGCTTTGTCTTCCTTGGAGATCTCCTTAGAGGGGGGGCTGCGGCATAACGGTAAGTGCCGTCATTGTAATGCTGCACGGGCTCAGGGTTCTCAACGTAGGTGGTTTGTTGCAATGTGCCGCGACCTCAAGGCTGATGTGGATCAGCTAGCTGCCGACCCTTCGCCAGGCTGTGGATCGTACATGCCGGCATGGTATACATAAGCATTGGCCGCTTGCCTGCCAGCGGCAGTAGGCTGGGCATGCATTCCTTGGTCGTACGGCGCGTACACACCGTGCTCGCCGTACGGTTCCCCCTCCCGATCCAGCTGCCTCGGCCCATCCATTGCGACTGCGCGCGCGCGTGGCTCTTGTTGACGGTGTGCTGGTTGCAGTCCTGTCACTTGGCCATGGGCCGCGCTGAAGCTTTCGCGTTGCCCCAACGCGGCAGGCGCAGCGGGCCGGCGAAGCTCCGTGCCAACGCCAGTGCTGGAGCTGGGTGCAGCACTTGCTGGGGTGGATGGCATTCTTCGTTGGTTCTCCAAAGCATTGACCCTCTCGGTCAGGGCCTTAACCTTGACGTACACGTGCGATTTCTTATTCCCCCGCCCTTCATCACCTACGGGTGTCCCCGCATCAACTGCGCTCTCAGTCTCCTCCCCCGTTGGCCGTGCTACGCCCGTTCCATCGTCATGCTCCGCACACAACGGTCTGAAAGTGCCAAAAAACAGCCTTATAACTCCTGTACGATGCAAATATTGTCGAAACATGCTAGATCTTGGTAGGTAGCATGTTCAGGACACCAGTAGAAGGATTGCAACTTTCCGGACTTACCGGACCTCAGCTGACCTATTTTTGGCATTTCTATTTTTAGCAGTTTTCCAGATTTTAATATAAACAAATACATTCTAATATGCAAATAAAGAGTTCTTGACCTGGCTGTTTGCAAGTAAGTTGATACTCATGACTAATGACTGTACACAAGATCTGATGGTCATCCAACCGCATTTGGTAACAAAATGCCACCAAATGCTAGCAAAAATGTGCGTTTTTTGTATTTTTCATCACATTTCATTGCAGTTTCCATACAAGCTGTGCTCGGTTGAGGCTGGAAACTTGTAGGCATCTTAAACATCATTATTCTAGACATCCCACAAAAATTCAGGTCCATCATAGGGTATTTGATGTCAGTTTGCTCACAAATGTTACCAAAAATGCACGTTTTTCGTATTTTTCATCACATTCCATGGCAGTTTCCATACAAGATGTGCTCAGTTCAGGCTGGAAACTTGCATGCATCTTTGCCATCATTATTTTAGACATTCCACAAAAATTCAGAACCATCAGAGGGTATTTGATGTCAGTTTGCTCACAAATGTTACCAAAAATGCACGTTTTTCGTATTTTTCATCACATTTCAGTGCAGTTTCCGTACAAGATGTGCTCTGTTGAGGCTGGAAACTTGCATGCATCTTAGCCATCATGATTTTAGACATTCCACAAAAATTCAGGCCGATCATGTTCTATTTGGTAGAGCTATCAATGCCATACCTGCCAGTTTCCATTACAAATTCTTACCCATGGATGCGAAACTGCCAGTGTGGAATATCAAGGAGACAATCTGGTCAACTCAAATAAGATGACTCACTAAAACATGGAAACCATTCACGAGTGATGTAAGACAACCCGTCCAGGAGACATACATAAAAGTTCATTGATATAGACACAGCTGACAATATGCACATGTGGCCATGTGGATGCTCACGCAATTTCTATTATAGGGAGGAGCTTGCTGAACATAATATTGGCAGCTGTCGCATGCATGGCTAGAAAGGTCATTTTACACGTGCACCCACAGCATGCCAAGTAATGTAGTTGCAAATTACTCAACACGCGGCATGGCGCTGATGCGTTTGCGCGCCCTCATCTCGGTATCGCTAGCTAGGAGGTAGTGGCACCTCCCTGCACAATCTCTGCCTGACCTTGTCAGCCTTCATGCACTGTGTCAACATGGACACCCCCACACCCTTGCCCTTGGCATCACAGCCAAGCTTTCGACGGTGGTTGGTGAAGCTCTTGGTGTCCTCCTTGCGCATGTGGTGCATGTGCAAGTTACTAAGTGAGTGAGTGAGTGAGTGAGTGAGTGAGTGAGTGAGTGAGTGAGTGAGTGAGTGAGTGAGTGAGTGAGTGAGTGAGTGAGTGAGTGAGTGAGTGAGTGAGTGAGTGAGTGAGTGCGTGCGTGCGTGCGTGCGTGCGTGCGTGCGTGCGTGCGTGCGTGCGTGCGTGGTGGTGGGTGGGTGGGTGGGTGGGTGGTGGGTGGGTGGGTGGGTGGGTGGGTGGGTGGGTGGGGGTGGGTGGGTGGGTGGGTGGGTGGGTGGGTGGGTGGGTGGGTGGGTGGGTGGGTGGGTGGGTGGGTGGGTGGGTGGGTGGGTGGGTGGGTGGTGGGTGGGTGGGTGGGTGGGTGGGTGGGTGGGTGGGTGGGTGGGTGGGTGGGTGGGTGGGTGGGTGGGTGGGTGGGTGGGTGGGTGGGTGGGTGGGTGGGTGGGTGGGTGGGTGGGTGGGTGGGTGGGTGGGTGGGTGGGTGGGTGGGTGGGTGGGTGGGTGGGTGGGTGGGTGGGTGGGTGGGTGGGTGGGTGGGTGGGTGGGTGGGTGGGTGAGTGAGTGAGGGAGTGAGTCCACGAGTGAGTGAGTCCACGAGTGAGTTCACGAGGGAGGAAGGGAGGGAGGGAGGGAGGGAGGGAGGGAGGGAGGGAGGAGGGAGGGAGGGAGGGAGGGAGGGAGGGAGGAGAGGAGGGAGGGAGGGAGGAGAGGGGGAGGGAGGGAGGAGGAGGGAGGGAGGAGGGAGGAGGGAGGGAGGGAGGGAGGGAGGGAGGGAGGGAGGAGGGAGGGAGGGAGGGAGGGAGGGAGGGAGGGAGGGAGGGAGGAGGGAGGGAGGGAGGGAGGGAGGGAGGGAGGGAGGGAGGAGGGAGGAAGGGAGTGGATCGGTCACTCACAGCAGTTTATTCCCACCCCAGCAGGGCCCCTCCCTCACATCCGGCTGCAAAATCTGCTTGATGTCGCTTCTCTCTAGAATAAGCCGCACAGCCCTGATGCGAGCAAACGGCTCGCCATCATACTGTCGCTCACTGATGCTTTATACGCGCTTTCCGTAAGATGAAAACATGACGGAAAAGAGAGACTCGGGGAAAGGGGATACGGTGAAATACTTGTCTGCTACCGGCCGGGGTTTCAACAGCGAAGAAATTCGCACCTGAATGTGCACATACCACTCCGTCACGTCGAAAACGGTCTTGCATCGCAATCGTTTCACAGACGCGGCAGCAAAAATTGCTGGCGGCATTGACATGCTCGCCGCAGTTAACGAACGTGCGGAGGTCCGTTTTAGCCCCTGACGCCACGGCGTCTTTGATGCCAAGAACGCCTGCAAAAGACACGATATCGGGCACAAAAGCACTTAAAAACGGATTACGGGTCTGCGACGCCTGGCCCAGCCTAGAAATTGGATTAAAAATCGCGCCAGCTCGGTTAAAGCAAACTGAGCCGGTAATGAAAAAAGTGCTTCGGTCAAGGCCTTAAAAACTAAAAAATGCGTCGGTTAGTGTCAAAAACCAGATGTTAGGGCGACTTTCATCGGGAAAATTTTTTGCTGCAGGTAGGTGGGGTCGAGAGAAAATCGGCGACAAAACAGGCACCCACCTGTGAATGACGCCAAAATGCCGAAGGACTCCGCAGAATTTGTGGCGAAAAAAAATAACGGCAAGTAATATATGACCCTAGGAGCATACACTAAAATTTCCAGCCTCGATACTGCCTTTTTATTCGCTAGCCATTCTTAGCTATCCTGACCAGAATGGCCGATGAATGGTTGATAATTTCCTCGGGGATTGAAAGGAAATACCTGCTGCACACCTTGTGACACCGATGTCTCAACATGTTTGTAGTTGGTTTGTAGTTGGTGTCTCGGTGTCTCAGAAACTCGTGGTCCGCATTGAGTGGGTGTCACGGTGTCACGACATCTGATTGGCCCGGTTCAGATTCGCCCCAAATTAAAAAAAAAAAAAAACGAATTAAAAAAAATTAAAAATAAAACGAATCTGAACCGGGCCAATCAGATGTCGTGACACCGTGACACCCACTCAATGCGGACCACGAGTTTCTGAGACACCGAGACACCAACTACAAACCTACTACAAACATGTTGAGACACCGTGACACCGTGCGCTTTCACCCCGAATTCACGAGAGCGGCAGCGATGGTGATCGCTGCCAAATGAGGTAACATGGGCTAAACAACTCGGGCAGACCGGGCTGGCGTGACATCCCGGTCTGCCATGTTAGATTCCCCCCCCCACATGGCGTGGGGATCTACGTTTGCCATCTGCCAACGTAGAAATAGATGGGGAGGGGGGGGACAAATGATGTTTGCAACATTGCCCAGTTGACATAGCCATGGCGAGACCCGGCGTTTTCATGGAGCCCAGTGCGGGGGCGCTGGGTTGGCAGGTTTTGGGAATGTTCTTCTTGCTATTACTCCTGGGCGTCGTCGTGTTCAATATGATGGCGAGGCGCGGGGTCCGGTTATCTGCAGCCGCCGTGTTGGCGAAATGCACCCAGGATTCGTCCTTGGCTGCGGCACTTTGCAGGGACTGGGACTGTGGTTGTGGCCGCCATTGTTTGAGAAGCGTGCATTTCGAGGAGCTCAGGACGATGAGGACCGACATGTGGTCTAAGAAGCCTGCGGATCGGAAAGAGTTTATAAAGAACCAGCTTTTTCAGGCCGGCCAGCGAGAAACTGAAATCCCGGCAAGTGATTTCATGACAAAGTGATTTTGATGGTTGCTTGCATGCATAGAGAGAGACAACTATTCCTGGACGCATGGCGTGCCAACATATATAAGTTGTTACCAGATATTAATCACATGCCCTATTGAAGCGACGTTGGACCGCATAAACGAGGAATGGCTGAACTTGTCATGACCCGGCAAGGTACCTACACGCACAACAAGAATACATCAACATGAGACGATATATGGTGAGATGACCGAGATGTATGGAGAAATGAATGTCTCTACTAGGATTATTATGAAGGTGTATACGTGGTATTTGCGGTGTCACGGTGTCAGTGTCACGGTGTCACGGTGTCACGGTGTCACGGTGTCACGGTGTCACGGTGTCACGGTGTCACGGTGTCACGGTGTCACGGTGTCAGAAGCATAGGTAAAACTTGCAATGACCCATTGAATACATCATCCCCATTAATAATCACTGCATACCTGCAAAGATGTGTGTTTATATGCATTTTGAGGTGTCACGGTGTCACGGTGTCACGATGTCACGGTGTCACGGGTCCTATGAACTTCCCCTTCCTCAGAGACTTAAGTGGAAACTTTACATTCAATAAAATACAACTTTTCAAAATGAACTACAAATTGCGTGTTCTAGTACAAATCCAGACGAGCTTAGGGTAAGAGCATGCCAGAAAGTCATAAGGTGTTTCATGATGATTCAGATGCACTGAGAGCTAAGACATCAAACAGAACCAGAGCGGAGCATATCGAGGTAAGTAAATATTCACTGTGTAACACCCGTTACATACGCGATAGCGGTGGTCCATGATGCATCTTCCCGGGGCAGGATGTGGCTAACAACACAGCTGAACGGACTCGGAACATGTGGATTCCCAGTGGGGGGGCCTTCCAATTGTCATACTTGACACCTCTTTCCTGTAACGAAAAGATTTCCCTTCTTCATGTTCCAGATGAGTCACCGTGCTCCTGCCTTTGTGTTTTTTTGGCGTTTGTAAAGAGATATGGGAGGGTAAACAAAAGCAAAGGCTGATATTGCCGTGTGGGGGCCCGATCCTTGGTTAGTCTCTCAAGTGCCCACAGAAAAACACGAGAGTAGCACACACAGCGCGCAGCCCAGCCTCGCTCCCTCAGTAAGAGTAAAAGAAAAAGGACAAGAACAGCAAAACAAACAAGAAAAAGAAAAAGAACAAAACACAGACACGTAGTGCAATGTGAGCGGAATGATGGAGGAAGGTGAGAGGGGGCATCGTATTGAATGTGTAGGCATTGAGGCAGCCGAAGCGTCCCATCCCCGGGTACATTCGTGGCTTTCAAAAAAGCCACAACCTGTGTGGAAGAGGAAAATGCAGGAACGATGAGTATGATCCTGAAAACGAGGTTGAGGAAACGCGGAGAGGAAGTGCCGGCCGCTGAAACGATTCCGATGGAACTATGGGTTTCGCCGACATGAGGCGGTGCAGCTGACTATCTCTATGGTGTCGTGTGTGACCGGGAGTGCCGGTTCACGTGCGCACTCGTCGGACTAGCCCGACGACAATGATGTGTGCTTGGTTGCCCACGGCTGAAATCCTCTTGCCCGTCATGCAAAGGCCACGCCTTCTAGCCGAAAACGAACTATATTCAACCAATCTAATATCAAGGAGACAACCAGCGCAGGCCAGAAATCGGGAGAATCCGGACCATGGTAGCTCGAGCCTGCCGTTATCTTGTCCGCGTGTTCGAGTCGTTCAGGATGATGAAGATGAATGGTGATGGAAATGTGTATCCTTGTGCATTGAAATTATGGCTGGCTTACGTGTAAAGCGACTAGACGGCGGGGCCGGAAACACTGAGCATGCTAATTGATCAGGGCGTGTGTTTCGAGCCTAACTGGCCGGGAGTGTCTAGTGTTGAGCACCATTGCTGCTGCGATCGCTCTCCCACCATTAACGAGGAAATACCCGCAAATGGAAAACCACTAAAAAGGTCTAGCTAGTCAGTCATCACGTTAGCCATGCCATGATTCCAAACGTCCAAGAACTGCACACGGTGCAAAGGCAAAAAGCCGGAGGACAGCACTTTCAAATGTGCGGCGGGAACCAAAAGCCTGCGTATGCCAGAAAACATCGTGTTGCTGCAGCGACGCGACGATGTAGACAACGAATCCAGTGCCAAGCTCGGAACGGCCGCAAAGGAGATCTGGCATCACAGGGTTCAGATGTGCGGAGATACTATGCGATCCAGCCGGTCCACGACCTGTTTGTAGAGCTTGTGCCAAGGGGCAGCACCGAACAGATGTGCATGGGTGACGTTGCAAAAAACACCGGACTTGACGGAGCACTTGCGTTAACATATGTATGTTTATAATATGCCATTAGCCATTCAAACCAATGTGGACTTTTCGTGATAGACTCGGCATGGACATGTGCTAAGTAGACATGACGGGCTCACACCCGGGCAGCCTCCTGGTTTGTCTGTAATATGGAGGCAGATGGTGCGCAAGGATAGATGGCAAGTAGTGATGAAGGAGACCACCCCCAAGTCTGTGGGGGCTCCGCGTGTGACCGCATATGGCATAATTTCATAGCGATTCGGGCCGCGGTGCCCACACCCCTGTAACTAGGACCTAGATAGCTTATACCATCCATTCCATCCCATGTTCCCCTCCCACTGAGGACTAATGCTCACGTGACGCAGTCACGTGTGTCACGTCCGTGATCATTTACGTCCGTGCACTCAAGAAGTTACGCGGTTGCCGTAATCGGAATCGTTACCGACGTTTGGTTGGTTCCGATTGAGTAGGCCCCAGGCTTTGTTCCTTGGGCCGGTGTGGAGCGCCGCGCCGGAAAGGCCTGAATTTCTGGAGTGACAGTCTTAGGTGACCTGACTTAGGTTCAGGCGCAAGACTTTGGGCCGCAAAGCCTTGGTGGCTTGCGCAATATTCCGGTGCATGTGGCAGTTATGAATCTTTTGTATTGTCCAGACGGAATGATGTTTCATTCTGACAAAGCTAGAGTTGTGCTCCGAGTGGCATCTATCCGCTGGCCGGTAGCGCCGGCCTGGGCGCCTAGTCAGGTGGGCATCAAAGATTGGTGTCTAGATGCTAGTCGGTGCCTAAGCAAGTACGGAAGCAGTGCGCGCCGGGACGGTCAGAGAACCGTCGCCCTCGGTAGCACGATCCGCTGAGTGGTAGTCTCGGGTTAGAGGCTCGAGCATGCACTATCGGGTAGCCTACCGGTAGTCTCGGGTTAGAGGCTCGAGCATGCCTTATCGGTTAGCGCCGCGCGCTGAGCTCCTTGCGGCCTGGCAGCTGCAAGGGTTCAATAGCAATCAGTGGCGGCTGCGGGCTCAGCCTCCCACAATCGGTTCCCCAAAAAAAATCCCGTCTCCATCGCCGGCGTGCTAGCCAGCGGCGAAGGCATTCAACTTGTATTCACAACAGTCAACATTTACCGTTGACCATTTTTCTGGGCTCATGGCGCGTGGCGCGGAGCGAACGGCAGCTGCAACCAGACCAGGGAACGCAAGCTTCAACTCCGGCGGATGGGAGTGGCGCAGCCACCGTGCGACTGAGCCAGCTGGTGCTCGGTCAGCACCGTCTCCGGGGCAGCAGTCAGCACCAACTGCCCGGAAGTTTCAAAAAGAAGAGTGCCATTTGCCAAGTAAGCTGCCAGAAATTCTGACGCCGTCCGCCGTGGAGGAGTTTATAACACCTGGGCGAGCTCCGGCAGGACTACAATCGAACTGTCCGACGCAGTTTTCCTCCCAAGCTGCGCCGTTCAGAGGTATGCAACGAGGTAGTAACGGGTAATGCGGACGTGCGAGGGTCATTATCAACGCCAGCAAAGAGGCGTGGACCTGGCCGACACAGTGAAGCCCTGCAAGAGGTGCTCGACACCTCAAGCTTTCCTGACGAGGAAAAGGAGGGGCAGGCGCTGGTGCGCAACCTGTCGCTTTGACCCCAATTACTCAGCTCGGACATGCGCCAGATTCGCGCCCAGGTCCGGAGCAAGGGTGTCTTGAAGCACATGGTAGCGATTTACTCAGCGCAGTTCTGGTGCGTGGGGCGACGCCAGAGAGCGTGCCATGTCAGGCGGTCTCGCATGAAATTGCGCTAGCTTCTTCCGTGGTAGTGGGCACCCCGGACGACCAGAAACGGTTAACGCAGGCCATGGCGCACCTCCGAGAAGATGTTCAAGGGCGGTTTTCTTGCAAGTGGACACATCACACTTGCGCGGCGCCCTATTGAGCGAGCAACACTCTGAATGACAGTGGCAACCGCTTGGTGTTGTTGAAGTCGTTGCCAATCCTCCATCAGGAGGTGACTAGACGAATCGGACGAATCTTCCGTCGAACCGGACATCTGCGACAAGTTACGATAACATACCGGCCCCGGAAAATAAAATGCAAAAAACGTTTTGAAATTTTTTTATTGTACTTGTTTATTAATACGAAGGTTTAATTTGGCACAAGAAACGCCCCAAGGCGCAACTTGTCGAACAGCAATATGGCGATAAAACATTATCTATTCAATGTGCGATTGATGTGCTGAAACCTTCCAGACTTTGACACTGTCCGGTATCACCGGACTCGGACGAGGAGTCGAATCGGAAGCGAGCCAGTAATCCTCAACTATTTTTTTGATGTACAATGGAAGACTCCTTCCATTTTGTCGAAGTGTGTCGGTCCTTTGCCTTTTGGCCACA